>JBAFWW010003251.1:2473-23568 GCA_036873685.1 Agapornis canus
GGGTCCCTGCCCATGGCAGGGGTTGGAGCTGGATGAGCTGTAAGGTCCCTTCCAACCCAAACCGCTCTGGGATCCTATGATTTCCTGTACAGATCCTGCAGCTGGACCTGCGTGAAGAGGAGCAGTTTGGCTTTTATCTGTATGTTCTTACCACTCCCTGCTGCTGAGCTGCCCAAACTGCTGGAGCCCCAGAGTGAAGGGATTTGGAAGGATGGATTAACACCACAGGAGAACGTGCATCTCAAAGGGCAGGATAAACAATTCCTTTCCCTGAGAGGAAGGCGGAAGGAAAATTGCCTGGAATACACACGGTGTTGATGGACCTCCCGCTAGCAGTAAACCAGGAGGAAATGAAAATTCATGCCCCAAATTAAGAAGCACGAACTTGACAGGTGCTTCCTGTGGGTGCGGAGATGAGGGGAGCAGAAGTGGGTTTCTCAAGTGAGGGATAATGACGATTCCGAGAACAGGTAATTTGTTTCTTCTCTCCACGGCAGCTCAGCATGGGGGAACTCCCGGCCCCGCTAATGAAGCCGTACCGCCTGCGGTGGGTAATGGGTGCCGCCTCTGTCAAGAGATGATAATGTGAGCCAGACGCTCACATTGTGAAGCTTTGTGGAAGGCTGGAAATGGCTTTCCTCATTGTGCAGCAACTTCCCTCACTTACAGGAGATGCTCGAGAGGATCAGTCCAGCTCGCTGCTCCCAGCAGAGCAAAGATGAGTTAAGTCAGGAACCATCATTTAGCTGCGAGGCTGAGGGTGTAAATGCCTGTTTGCTTCATCTCATCAACACGGGCTGGTTTTCCTCATTCAGTGATTTGTCCAGTCTGGTTTTAAGTGGGAGGCTATGGGTTCCTTCCACTGCTGGTCTAACAGCATCCACAGGCAGGAAGTTTTCATTGACAGGGAATATCATTTTTCCTCAATGACATTCCTTCATTCTTAATTGCATTCTGATAAATTAGGCTCTGTAATTCCTTCAGTCTGGTGCTTAAGGCTTTCCAATCTTTTTATTGGGAATTGATGTTCCTCTAACCCTACACCACAATGTAGCTCTGCTAAACTTGGTTACCTCTGTTCCCTTCTCTTAAATCAGTTTAGTATCTTGCTGTTTTCTGCAGAACTTCCTGTAGTTTTGTAACAGACGTTATTACTCAGCACAGTGACTTACATCTTTGGCTGCATCCTCTCTCAACACTGGAAATGGGATACTATGTGCCTTGAAAGATATAATGCAGATGTCTCATTTCTGCTCTCCTCAGTGCAAATTACTACAGTGGGTTTGCACTCAGCACCCTGGGCTCCCTGTAGAGAATACCCTTCTCAACAGCTGTGATTTCAGACAACTCTTCACTTCAGAGTGTAATTCACCTTTGCTGAACATGAAGGTGATTAAAGAGGAATACATTTATCCCCATGTTCCTACAGCCTAGAACTGTAACCAGGGTCCTTCCTTTATGTGTTCCCATATGTTTCAGTGTGCAAAATCTTTTACCAGAGAGACAGGACACCATACAAACCCCTACTGACTTATGCTGCCATAGAACAGAAAGGCAAAGGCAACAAGATGCATCTACTTCATCCACGTTACAAGACACTGACAAAGTTATCAGTTCCACAGGGCTATTCCAGCAGATTTTATGCCACCAGTAGCATTTGTTGTAATAACCAGCAGGAATTTAATGAAATGTAGTCCAGAATATAGATACCATCTTAGCAAGGGTAATTCAAATAGCCTGGAGAGGTACCACGTCACAAAATACAACGTTTTATGCTCAGGGATCTGACTCCAAAGGCAATGCCAAAAATCAGCCTAAACTTGTACATTTTCACTTTTCACACTTCAACTTCCTTTCTTTTTGGCATTCCCAGGAAGCTTGTGACACCTGAAAACGTTAATCCACCATATGCTTCACTTGATTCCTAAATTACTCTTCAGTTTCCTCTCTCATCCTCCAAACGGAGCCTCGGCTGATAACGGATGCGCCAGGAACAGATGGGTTTAGGCTGAAAGGGCTCGTACAAGTTGTGACAGATTCACTTCCCGGAGCATTAATCCACTTTAATCCAATCGGATCACACACCAAACTCTCAAAATCCTTGCGGCTTTGACAGCACCCGTTCTGGTGAAATTTAAAGGTTAACAAATTCAGTAGATCCTGCACTACTGGTATCGACATTGAGAGCTCTGAGGGAGCATGTAAAACGAGTTAAAGAAATAGAGACCACACACTGGTAATACTCCAGGCTTTTCCCAACAGGATGTAGAACCCAGAAGCCTTGCATCAGAATGCAAGTGCTGTAAGATTACCACGCTTCAATAACCCAGTCATTTCAAGGATATCAAAGTAAGAGGAAGATACAAAAAAGATATAAAATGTGCAATTTTGATACCACTTCCTCCCTTCTTGAGGGAGCAAAGTGTCCCCAAATCTCTAAATGCCTCATGCAGGCACAGCAAATAAATGATCTGGGGTGGGAGATGACAATCTCCAAGACCCAAGAGGATGGGGGAAAGCTATTAGAAAAGCTGTTGAGTGTATCATCTTGCTGTAGCACTCTTCTTGTAAGAGATGCAAGAGCACTTGCAGCTGTTCAATACTGAGGAGAAGCAGCTTAACATCCAAGTGTATCCCTCAGAGGGGATCCTACAGAGCGACAAGAGCTTTTAAAGGCAGATGAAAACCTGAAGGACACCAAAACTAGATGAGATACTAAGAAAAAATACCCCAAAGCATTTAAAATATATAAAAATGTGTACAAACCCTGATGTATAAAAGCCTTCCTTCATGCCCTGAAGGAAGAAACGATGCTTACTCACGTACATGCCATTTGTGCCCAATTCAATAAACTAATGTTGTGACTGATGCACTCTGCACTTAAACGCGATAGAAAACCAAGGTCTTGACCAGCTGCAGTCTTGAAAGACAGGAGGGCTCTTGGGAAGAGCAGACGTTAGTCTGTGTTCAGGATGATTCCATCCAGGGCATTTCCCTTAGCACTGAATTTTCATGGGAAAGAGTGTGCTGATTCACTCTGAACCCCACACAGCACAGCTCAGGAAACAGGGTTATCTCAGAAGATGCTGCAGTGACAGCCTCAAAATAAATGAAAGGGCTTCAGGATCAAAGGCATGATGTAAGATGTTAAAACATTTTCTGTCTCAAGGTCATCCATACAAAACCTATTATGGATTCTGTAATAATAGAAGCAGTCACTTCATGGAAATTCATTTATTATAAGATCCCTTTTCATCCTCCATGCCTTTTTTAGCACAAAAAGTTGGATTTTTATCACCAGCTCTTTCATAAAACTTCATATTGTATGTCTGGGAATGTGGCTGCTTCAGCAATTCCTCCTTGGAAACCCCATGCCCGTGAAACCTTGGCAACATGGGCAGTAAGTGACCTACACAAAGTTTAATAGAAAAATTTTACTGCATATCCTCTGTTTAATGTAAACAAGGCAGGAGGCAAAACAAGGAGTATATATTTCATATAGTTACACTATTTTACAGGGCACAGAAAGCATCAGGGATCATGGTTTGAAAACCCAGGATGAGGCGCAACATCAGGTGTAGATTTCCCATGTAGCCCCAAGTCTTTTACATCCTCCTTCTGTTTTACCTAGCACTTTGCTTTAGTTAGTATTTCTTTTAGCAGGACAAATAGCAGTAATAAAATGCCACCTGTGAAATTACACAACAGGCTATGGTAGAAATTACCATGCATTCACAAAGCCATGATTACTTGTGCCCTGTAAAATTGAGTGCGACAACCTTTACACTAATCATAGTGTAAGCAAGCTAAGGATTCTGGTCCTTTTATATATATATATATATGTATATATATACATAGGTGATGTACAACCAGACTCAAGCTGTGGCTCAAGTCACAGCTCTTATATTGCACAGACAAATACATAGTAAGAACATTACATAGACAGGATCTGAATACCGGGAATATTACAGTCATATGAGAAACTAAGGACAAACTTGTTCTACCACAGCTAGTACATGGCTTATTACAAAACTTCCTGTATCAGAGTCTAAATCAAACACATACTGTAAATGGAAAAAAGAAGTAAAAAATGTGTCTATTTACACATGTGTGCATCGGGGTTAAAATGTGGTTTGGATCTGCTTTCTGAAAGATAGTTACTCTAGTATTACCTCTCAAGTATTTCAGTCTAATACTAGCGGCCATATTCTCTAAGGTGATACGCACTTGTATTTCCCACTGACAGCTGGAGGATCTGCATATGCTGTGGATTTCAGGCCATGTATCTTCTCAGGTGTCCACCTCTGGGTAATAAATAACCACATACAAACACACGTACACAGAAAGGAAACGGGCATCTCAACGACATGCGGAGATCGGAAAGGTGAAAACATGGACCTGGACTAACTTCTAATCTTCTGTTTTTAAAGAAAGTGCATGAAAAATAGCACAAAAAGCCCCAAACCCACAATGAAAAGAGTTCCCTCTCTTAAAGAAAACTAAATCACTTTTACAAAAATAAAGGTCACTGTCACGGTAGTTCAGGGTTTGTAGGCAGCACTCACAAAAGCAGTTTAGGCTAAAGCAACCCAAAGGATTGCTTCGCTTCTATCAGGATAGATCCAGGTCACATAAATTTAGCACTGAATAACATTTGGTTTGCAAGAACACTGCCAATATTGCTGGAGACTGAACAATTACATCCTGAATGAGTGCTTATACTTACATCTACTTATTTTCCTCATGGACAAGCTTGAAGGCATTGTGCTTGCAGCTCCATAGGCTGTTTTGCATTAAAATGCCACAGAGATTGCAGCAATCCTTCCAGAGGCTGACTGATACAGTTCCTCACAGTGCAATGAGCTTAGGTATCGGTGAAAACAACAACTACAACAAAAGAGGTGATGTTAATGCTTTCTTTTGAGATCAGGCATCTCTTGAATGGCTTTATAAATTGTTATATTACTTGGAATGCTCTTGCAAGTCCTGTTTAACATTTTTCTCACTTTCATTTCTACTAGTAGTATTATCACTTCCAGTTTGCACTGACATTGGGGCATTAGAAGTATCCTGGAACATACTTTTAAGAAAATAAATAATGAAAAGAGAAAATTTGAGGAAGAAGTAATTAAGCTCTAGCAAAACCAACAAAGACCTGAATTCAGTAAAGCATCAGCTCCTGTGCTCAACAGCTTAACTTTGTTCATGCTAAAACCTGTGATTTAGCAATCGAGTTCCTTAAATGAAGCTTTAGTTTAACTGCTTTTCTGAACTGGGACCTTATTTATAACAAAAGCATGTATTAAATATCACTGCAGAGACACATGTTCTAAACTATGTGTCAGGTATGTTACACTAATAAAGCTTCTAATATGGGCTGACTGCAATAGGCATCACTAAAACTCATTTGCTACTTTCAAGGTATGTTTCTAAAGACCAAAAATGAGAAAAATGTCATCTTTTTAAACTTTATCCTATTTGAACCTGGAAACACTTTGGGGCTAAATTCAGAGAAAAACAAAAGTTGAGGAATTAAAACAAGCTTGAGTTTGCCAGATAAATGTAACGCATTGCACACAAACCTCCCAGCTTAGGGAGACATTGAATACAGGTTTCACCTGCCAAAATGCTTCCCCTGTTCCAGAACTGCTCTTCCCAGCTGAACCTTTACTGGAAGCTTTTACAGCAAGGACCTTCTGCATTGTTGTGACAAAAATAGATGCAGCCCATTAACTGTGACACTGCTGTAATTAACCTGCTAACTCAAAAGTCCTCTCTACAACCAGGTTCCATAAATATTAAAACCCAAGACCTCAAAGGCATGGATGGATTCAGAGCAGAATCTGATCCTAGGTACAGTCATGTAAATCCAGAGAAATTCTAATGACTGAGCAAATCAGTCCATATTTGCATATGAGCAATCACATCTGAAAGGGGCACCAGCTGTGCCAACAGGGCAGTAGGAAAGATAAAGGTAGGAAGACAATGTAAACACAAGGAGCTAAACTTTACCTTACCCACCTACACTGTTGTGTTCAAGGGGTCCTACACACTTGTGCAGAGTGGGACAGGTCTCCAATCCAAGCCCCACAGTATGCCTTGAAGGATAAAGCACTTGAAGGTTAAAGAACCTGACAGTGCACATGTGGCAGTGAGCTGCAAGAACTGTCTGAAGCACGGGCTGCCATCATGCTAGAGACAGAAGAAAAGCACACTGAGGTCCGAAAGGCCCTCTGCCTGAAGTGCAAATACCTGCCCTGGCTGATAGTATTCATAATGAAACAGATTCACTGAGAGACATCTCTGCATCCCAGCATTATGGAAAGCAGGAGAATATTTTGGTCCTATATATGGTATCAACTGAATTGGCATCAGTGAATCTTTTGCTGGGTGCTACTGTGATGGTTAGATAAGCAGTAAAAACACTGCTAAAAAGCATGAATGCATATGCTGCCAATTTTCAAGGCACAAAAGATTCTTAAACCAATTCAGGCTAAATATCAATTTAAAAGAAATCAAAAATACTGTTTCAGCAACAGCTTCTAATGACCTACAACTAACTTCCCTGTAAAGGTGGTGTAAGTCAAGCAACTAGAATTCACATGGAAAAACCTAAAGCAAATGTAGTTACACAGACAACCTGAAGAGCAATCACATGGAATGACAGAGGCAAACATGCTAGGAACATGTACGCTTCAGATATATTTGTTACAGATGTGATGCTGAATCAGGATTAATTCCATTAGTATTGATTTTATACTGCTATATCTCTTGGATTAATCCATTGGGGAAAGAGGCTCAGAGTTGTCAAAAATGATTCCTCATTAATATATCCTACTGTATATGGATTGGTAGGGTTCTTCTAATCTCTTCATTTTCAATAATATACATTGCATCTATAGTTGTGATTTCCTTCCAACTGAAAAGAAAAAGAATTAAGACATAAAAATGTTACAAAATTAATTTGCTTTTAAAAGTAATATGGTCACAAAAGCGAATTGGTGCACGTGAGCCCCAGAACATACAAAAGACCCAATTCTCTAAACATTGTTGTTACAACAGAATAACCAAGGTCTGATGTCTGTGGTTCTTCACGCAGCTTTTGCAGCTCTTCACACAGTGGCTAGAAACGCAGTGTACTGGTTTCTCCCCAAACTCCTTCAGTCGTATTCTAGGTCCATTTGAATCCCTCTCTCTTGCAAAGTCAACATCTGGTGAAAGCAACTCGTCTTGCCATTCTGCCAAATGTCAACTGACACCCTGCCAGGAGGCACCACCTCTTCTTATCGGGGTGTTGTCAATAGTCTTTTCGACTGAACCAAGCTGGGTGGTTTTACAAGCCTGGCTGCTCATCAAGGCTGCTTATGGTGTAGACGAGGCATGATACTTCACAAATGCAATTGCTGCCAGCTCTTTGCAGAACTCTTCCAGCACAATCACGCCCTCTAGTAACGTCATGTGGTCAATGCTGAGGAAATAAAACCGGCAGAGAATCAAGATCGCAACCCAAAAACCCAGCCATGGCTCTTGGAGAATATGCAAGGTTTACTCACATGGGCCCTTCTGGCTCCAAGCCCAGCAGGCGTTTTCTGACCAGCAGAAGTTTGGGAGTGAAATCTGGGATGCGCTGGATTCTAACCATGAGGTCCCCGACGACCTGTAAAGCACAATGCCATCAACACACAAAGTTAACACCTCTGCAGAGTGTCTGGCAGCAAGGTTAAATGAACCTTCAGTGCCCAGGATGCAGCCTCACGTCAGCACCCTCACAAAACAAAAAGCCCCAAAAAGGGTGGGGGTGTTGCAGAAGGTAGATACCGAAGGACAGGAACTCCGGAGCTTTACCTGCCATAGCTACAAATGGGATTACTCATTTTAATTAACAATTAATTTGTCTTAGTAAATGTTGACACAGGCAATTGACGAGAAAATGCCTGGATTTAGGGAAAGCACAAGAGGAGAGAGTGAAGATTCTATTTTGAAATGGGGAGGGCTGCAGGGGAAAAGGGAGCTAAGCCCTCTGTATCGGGCAAGCATCATTAACAGGCTCCTGACCAGCTTAATAACAGCTGATGCGTGGGACAGGCGAAGGATCTCTGACTGAGGAGACTGCAGTGTGACAGGCACTCAGCCAGCACTTCGAGGATGCAGGTCTGGCAGGAAGAGATGGAATCAGAGAGGGAAAGGAAGGGGATTTTGATAAATCCAGGACATTGCTGTCAGGAACAGTCTTCATCAGAAAAAATAATGAAGAGGATGAGCAGAGATACTCATCCAAGCACGGGATAGTCAGGAGTGTCATTTGCTTGTGTGTAGTATCAAAACCATCTCTTTCCCCTCCAGGTGCAAACCTGTACTTGGCCTGTTCCCAAAGCACTACCTGATGTTGCCTGAAAGTGACAACAATGTGACCTAGTCCAGTTTAAAGCAACATCATTGCCAGGGGGGATACTTTGCACAATGAAGCTAAGCGAACAAACAGTCCTGAAGACATAGAATCATAGAATGGTTTGGGTTGGAAAAGACCTTAAGATCATTCAGTTCCAATGCCCCTGACATGAGGACACAGAAATATGCCAATGTTTTTGGTAGAAAGTCCAATATCTTGACTCAAATCAAGAACATAAGTATCTACTTTCAGTGAGAAGCCACTTGCAAACTTAAACTACCCAGCAACTACTATCACTAAGCACAAAGCTAATAAATACATCAGTGCTGTACAGCCATATGCAGGTATTAACTGTGTGTTTACTCACCCTGACAATAACTGAGAAGAGGGACCTGCAGCCAGAAGCTAGGTTTACATAGGGATCCAAAAGGTATTCATGGATATGAGGATGGGGAAACAAGGCCAGTTTGGACAACACTGAAGTAACTTGTAAATTCACATCATAGGGCTGTAATAAAACAGGAAAACACAGAGCTCAGTTATTTTCATGCTGGCTTCTTTTCATCCAGCCAGTGTTTGTTTAACCACTAGAACCTTATATAAGGGGTTATGAATAAAGATCAAAAAACAGATTAGAAGTCAGGCCCAAACCCTCTGCTTCCTACAACAAGAATGATGTGAATATGACAGTTTGATATTAGATGTTATTATCTGTTTAATTGCTAGAATCACTTGAAGCTTTTGCACACTTGTTTACTGTAGGATAAATCCTTTTCCTGTAAAACATTTCTTCAGCTCAGTAGCTAAACAAATAGCATAGAATCAGCCTAGATTAAACATCTGCTTGCTTCTCCTGGAAAATACACTGTGAAGTATATAAGCTCAGGAAATGAGAGAGACAAATCCATATTTACAGCTAATATGGTATTTCTCTTCCTCTACTTTCTTTTATCTTCAAAAGAACCATTGCAGAAAGCCCAGTCATCTTGTGGCAGCATGCTTTGGGAGATGAGACAGTCCTAGACTGGGAAGGTAGCATGGCATTCTAACTCCTTTCCCCAGAATGGAAGAGGCAACACTGTCAGATGCTGGAAGACACTCATCAGTCATACAGAAAAAATAGTACCTAATTTTCTAGGAAAAAAGTAGAGTGCCTGGCTTATAGGATTTACCACTCCAGTGAGAACCTCATTTCCATAAAAGCAAGTATTTTCACCATGGCTTCTTTATGTTCCAAGTACCTTTTTCCATCTTTGATTTCCTCATCACAGTGAAAACAGGTTGACATTTCAATTCAGCCCAACTCTGAAAATGAGTGGCATTTCCTTCCATCTATTCAATGGTGGAATAGACTATCCTGACAAGAGATGGACAGACATTCCCTTGGTACACCCCTATGCCAGTCTGAAGATGTTACCAAACACACATAGTTTAATTTAACCTTGTTGATTTTACCTGAATCAGATTACAGGGCTCTCATTCAATCTCTCTGACTGCATATTGGCAGTAACATCCTCAGTGGCATAATCACATCTAGGAGAGGATGATTTCATGGCCTCAAATTATCATCTTTATGCTCCCAAGTTAGCATCCTATTGCAGAATCAGAGAACAGATCCTTCCCTTCCAAACTGTGCAAGGTCTGGAAGAATTCAACTTCAGATTAGGACAGATATATTTAGATATGTCTAGATGTCTAAGCTCTCATTAGCCTACTCAACAGAGACCTTGATAACACTTGCCTACACACCAGCACCTCGTGCAATCTCAGATGCTCAGGAGTATCTACTGGTCTCTTGGCAGTTCCAACAGAGGGTGGATGCTGCGAGATCCGTGTTATAACCGGGAGCCTATGGGCCTCACAAAAATGGTAACAGATAGCTCAGTTCAGGTACTCAAGTTGAGCCTTCAGTCGATGAAGTCAAGGACTGAAAGACACCTACATGCTCTTCAGTCTAAAAGCTCCAAAGCACCACAGAGCTGTTCTGACACAACTTCCACTGTCTAGATGTGGGCACATAACCTAGGTTATACCTAGGTTCCTTATTCTTCATTCATTACCACACATTGCTGCATTGCAATGGGAGTTGCCTTATAGATCTTTTGAAGTCAAAGTACCTATCTCTCCCAGTCAGTGGCAGTTATTTCTGTACTTAATATTCAGGCAATAGATTCATCCCAACCTTCTAACAAGCGAAGCTTTCAGACCCTGGATCAGAGATGTTATAGGTAAAAGAGATCACTGCATTTTGAGTTACTGTGGAAAACTTACTCTGCAGGCAGAAACACAAATTCCTTCCAAAAATCCATTCCACTGCCTACCTAGCTGAAATGAAGAAGGTCTTTAGAGCTGTCTGAGTCAGTCAATTCATCAGGAAGCTTTGAAGCCGTAAGCATTATCTGGTGTTCACAAGAAGAGAAGGAAACCAAGTAGTAACACGTGCTGCATTGTTCAGACAGATTGCTGTTGCGATTTGAACTAATTGAGAGCATTAAGGAAAGCTGCTTCTTCCCACGGAGCTTTTATTTCTGCCCATATGTCAGCAGACTCAGTACGGCAGCTTCACTCTCAGGTAACATGCTAAAAAAACTGTAACTAAAAAAGTTTAAACCAGCAAATTTTGCAGTTCAGGGAATTCTTACAAACTTCTTAGGAAACAATCACTTTCCAGGAGGAAACAGGTACTATCTGGCAGATGAGGTACTGGATTTGAACACCACTGAAACAAGTCACTTCACCATCTTCTGTCAGAAATTAAGTCAATGATACCTACCACCTCTGCTAAGTTTTCTGTTATCTACTGAGAAAACCTGGTAATACCACAAGAACAACCTATAGTATTGTAACAAAGAACAGACATCGAACACAAGCTGTTAGTAGCACTGTGTCCCCACTAAAGCTTTTCAACATTTTTCACCTTGGACATTAGCACCTATTATATCAGAATTGCCATTGACAGAATCCAGGTTTTGCTGTTTTGCACTGTTTTGTTTTTCCCTATGTGATTTATGTGTTTCACTGTGAATCATAGAATAGTTAGGGTTCGAAAGGACCTTAAGATCATCCAGTTCCAACCCCCCTCCCATAAGCAGGGACACCCCACACTAAACCATGGCACCCAAGGCTTTGTCCAACCTGGCCTTGAACACTGCCAGGGATGGAGCACTCACAGCCCCTAGGAATTTCAGGGGCATGGTATGATACAGTGAGAATTCACCCCTACTGATTCAAGCAGTGTATTTTAATTCATCTGGTGTCAAGAACCACTTTTGACACCACAGGTAGTACCATTTTGCTTGACTAACCCAAATGTGTGTCATGCTGACAGGTAGTATATCAAACTGGGGACTGTGCTTCTATGCCAGATGCTACTTTTGTTGTAATCATACAAATCTGACACTACAGAAGTTACAGAAAGTAAAGATCTTTCAAGTTACAACTTCTGTGTCATTGCTCAGACAAGGTTTTCATATCCATGAGGCTTGTTTTCCCTCTGAGCTGATGACGGCCAGTCCTCATGACTCCAGTCTATAACCATTTCAGCTAGTCAAGTGTGCAGAACATGTTTACTGGAAACAAAATCCAGAGCATATACAACATAGGAACAGACGAATTTGACTTTCTTTTCTCACTTCTGAATTGTAAAAGTTGGTACTCTCAAACATCCTTATCCCTTAAACACTCACAGAGCTTACCTAGAGGCTACTGCTGGCTTCCTGACCTGTCTCTTATTTCTGGTCAGTGAAATGTCTGGTACCAAAAAAGTCTCTAACAACAACAGGAGAGTTTTTGTTCACTACTTCTAGTAAATGACAATACTGATCACTACAGCATCCTGCAGTCTACAGAGACCTGCATCAAGGACATGGGACATTACACAATAATATGATGCTGTAACAGACACTGCAGCAATGAAACTTCATGGGACCTTGTGGTGATTGCCCCTTAGCAGTGATGGAAGTATCAGAAATTGAATTAATAACCTGCTTTTCCTTACCTGATCAAGAATCCTGCCCATTCTTTCAAACAGGACTTTCAAAAAGTGTCCTTCAAAAAATGATGCTTCTAGATTGCACTTTTCCAAAGGTCTGGGAGATCCAGGCCATTCCCACCGTAAACAGATGACACAATAATCCCGGAACTAGAAAAATATAGTGAGGAACACAGATTTAAGCCTCCATAGGAACAATTTCATTTACTTTCAATATTCCACACACCTTAAAACCTTAATCTGTAGCTAAATGATAAATGTAAGCTCAAAAAGAACAGTCATTCTAAAGTAAACACTGCCAGTTTCTATGCAGGCACCTCATTTTCTTCTTGACATTCATGCTATTAGGGTGGTTTCAGAAACAATGAGTTTTTCTCAAAAAACAGAGAGCTCCAAAAAAGCAGCTGGGGCCAAAACACAAAGCAAAGCCAACAATACACAGCCTGATCAGGGCTCCTCTAAAGCAGGAACCACATTGATATACATTCTTGTTGACATTATATTACCACACTTTCACTGAGTTACATGCAGCTTATCTTGCTATCCAGTCTATGTTGCTCCCTAATTCCCAGGGCAGGAAAGGCACATATATATGCAGGAGTTACAGATGAAAAGTATTTCAGGGCTTCCTCTTCCCTCTGTTTCCAATCACCCACAATAGTCTTTCCCAATGCCTGCCTCTGATATGCTATGGGCTGCCTGATGTCTCACTTTCAAGGAATTACACCTTGAAAGGACCATAGGTCATAGCACTGAAAATAAGGAACACAGGAATAAACAGTAGCAAAAGAGAGACAAAACAGACTCAGCAATTCTTCACTGCTTATAGCTTACCTACTTGTGCAGGCTCCCAGGAATAGAAATATGGAAGGAGAACAGCTATTTGGAAGTAATAACAGCAATAGGCAGGGCTATTCTTAGGGGGGAAATATTTTATGAGTAGCCATAGCATTGTCAGGAAGTGACAGAAAGCAATTCTGTTCTCTAATAACTCCCAGAATACTCTTTTTCCCAAGACATGAAAGAAATACAAAGATGATATGTGTTTTCTGGCATCCAAGAATAGAACATAGGGGAATTTTACATCAACCTTTTACTTATTCTCCCTTTCTTTTCAGGAGAGACCACACATAAAACAATATCATAAATACAGAAGTCCAAGCTTCCCATCTTAAACTGCTGATATCATAATCCAGGGGTTATGGAACTTTTGAATTACCTACTAACAGAGTTACCTCAATTACTCCACTCCTTTGCATAAATTTTTCTATTCTAGAAGATTCATAGGGCTTCAATAAACTGCAAATAGACGGTGACTGTCTTCTAACCAAGGAAACTTTAGATTATGTCGGTAAAAACAAACCCCACATTTATTTCCAACCAGTCAATCATAAAGCTTTCCCTACCTACCAAGACTCTCAACTTCAAACCTGAATGCCTTAGGCTGCACATTCCCTGTGATGAGCCTTTATTTTTAAAGTCCCAGATTGCATAACTCCTATGCAGCATTTTAATTTCCCTTTAGTCCTTTCAAACAGCTTGGCAGGCAATTCTCCAAGAGAATGCAGATAAATGCAAAAGCAAATTAAGAATCTATCTGCAGCTCAGGTTTTCTCTCAGTGTGTTTGTTATATGAATATTAATGCATTTAATGTCATCCATTATTCCCACTAGAGTAATACAAGGTGGATTCACCATCAAAAGAGCTCTCAAGGTAAGTCTTCATTAGAAACTAAAAATTGAAGTTTCCCATCTTCCATTACCAAAGATGCATTTTCTAGGGCTATTTATAGAGCCATCTGGATATTCTCATAAGCACTTCAAACTCTCAAGGACTAAGGAAGACTTTACTGACTTACTTGTCTGTGGGCATCTCTGAGGTAAGTATCATAACCTGTACCCTCCACGTGGTATGATGACTTGGCTTCATCGGGTACGAGACAGAGGAAACTAAAGAGAAAAGAAGTACATTAATGATTATCTATAATCCAAAGAGCACCAGATCAATACTTTCTCATCACCTGTGACAGTCTACACAACACTGAATTGTCTGGCCAATTAATCCACAGCTTCTGCCATAACTTTATGTGAAGAACAGAGAACACAAAATCTATTGAAGCATGTCTCTTCTAACTGCTGTTTGTAATAACAAGACGCCTACTTCAGACCTTCTGTATCTAGCACTAGAGGTAAAACCTCAGTGGAAGCATTTTATGAGAACCAGCAGACAGAATGGAGATGAAAAGGAATATTAATACCAGGTCAAGTATTTGCTAAAGGTCAGACTCCATCTTACAAGAGCATATGGAAAATTTACTGGGGAATAAATGAGCCAAAAAGAAAGGAGAATTACAGTTAAAATTCTTCTTAACCTACTGCATAGGCACTTTTATTTACCACAGTTAGTTGGTGGAACATGTAAAAATGCACAGGACCATTTGAATATAAATGTCCCAGTTACTAATAGCTTTTTCCAAGTACACAGCACAACTACTCTGTGTCCTTATTACTTCACCAATATTGACCCAAAAAGCATCAGGAAATTCTGAATCTCAGAGGGGAGCCATCTTTGAAAAATAAATAAACCCCCTAACATTTCTGGACAGCAAAATAAAACCCAGTCTTTGCACCCTGTTTCCAAATTTCAGCTTTCCCCACACCCAAAGAACTGCTGGAGGCTCCTGTTAGATTTATATCCAGAAATACGTAGGAGATGACTTTTAGTGTGGAGTTCATCTTAGCTGAAAAAACACAAATTGGCAAAACACTGCAACTCCTGAAAACATTTCTGTTCAGTGAAGGAGTGCAGGAAGTGAATTTTGGAGTGTTCTTTATGTCTTTGCTCCAAACCATGTCCACCATCAACTATATATAGCAGTACTAGGGGAAAGAGGGCAAGAAGTGATAATGCCATTCCATGCTGGCTGTCCTTGGGCTGTTTTCCTCTGGCTAACACCTTTGATTATTTCTGGGTAAGTAGATAGGTCAGCACTGAAATACCAGTGCTGCTTTGCTACTGTGTATTAACAGAGCAAACAGCAGTTGTGCTAATACTAGTTGCTAAGAGAATTACCATCACTAAGTTGCTTAGAGCAGAGCCTGTCCTTGTTGTGATATCCAATCTGTGGTATGTCTAACACACATAAAGGTATGTTGCAGGTCACAAGAGCTGCCCCTTGATTTTAAGGGAACAGACAGTATCTCCAGCATGGCAATTATTTGCTCATATATACATATATATAGAGATATATATATATATGTAAGTATGTATGTATGTTCAAGGAGCTTTAGGAAGTTTGAGGCTTTTTTTTGCCCCCTAAGGAATTTACTGCAAGACTCCCCAGGAAGGCCAAGTCTCTAACAGCAGTTTAAGCATAGCAAATATGTTTGAGAAAGGAAAGCGAGGCTTTCATCACAAGTTCTCAGTATTCAACTCCACTATTAGCTGGAAAGTTATTCTATTTTTCTCATTTATGTTGAATTATTTTTACTTATTGTAAGCTCTAATCTTTCAGGAGTAGCTTTCTGATAAAATGCCACATAATTTCCTCTGTGGAGTCATTTCACCAGCTGGCAGAGAATAACATCCATTACAGAGTACATTTAATTTGCACAGTGTGTGCAGACACCCACACATTCAGAAAGTCCTTTAAGTGTCTGTTTCTTACCTATTTACAATTTTATGAACTTCAGTCTTCCCATCGTTTTTCTGATGTTCTGGACTGACAGGTGGAGAAGGACTGAGCCACTCCTGCGTTGACAATGTGTTATCTGGAGACAGGTCAGTAAATAACGGATCTTCCTCTAGGTCTCTGTGAGATTGTATTAGAGAAAAACATTAGCACTAATAGACTGTTATGGGAGGCAGGAAAATCTCTGGGTCAAAAGGCATGATTTCTATTCCAATTCTCCGACCAACTAGGGTGTTTTCCAGAAGAGTACCATAGGCACATCTTTTTACCTGATTAATATCCAGAAATACCAACCCTTACAAATACCCAACAAACTTTTTGTTTTGAACAAACATTGTAAATTCCTGATCTGAACAACAGGGTAAACATTTCTGACTTATACCAAATCAATGCATGAAATCACTTACACTCTTTAGCCACATTTTTTACATGTGAGAGAGTTATACTTCAGGAAATCATTAGGTTATTTTAGATTACTCAGAAATATCTAAGATGCCTAAACTGGCTGGTGTAACCAGTCTTCCCCCCATCAGTACAAAAAGAGTTACAAGAGTTATGTAGGGTATTTAAAAGCATTTTATGTAAAGTGTCCAGAAATGTTCTTCCATCAAAATGATTCCACAACATAAATGTAAGCAAGACACCTAAGTGACTGACTTCAAGGAAAGTATAACTGAAAACGATATGAACATACATAGACTTAAGCTACGTAGATGCATAAGTAAACTGATACATGGAGACCTTTGAGCGCCTATTTGTCTGAGAGTTCTTTTCTGTTACTGTTCTAAAAACTTTCACAAGTTGCTGATCCAATAATTTCTGCATCATTTTATGGACATGGGTTAATACACGGAGCAACTGAAGTGCTGTCTACACTCACTTTTCATTCAATTACCACTGCTTTGCTCTGAAAATAAGGATCCAAGTTAGCCATTGTGAAAACTTCCCTTAAAAAAGAAACTTACACTGCTCCTGCAATCTGTCCATTCTCTACCACGTCTTTATCTTCTTGACAGAAAGGCTTGTATTCTATATAGTTTCTTTCTTCTAAATTTCTCAGAACCAAATTATAAAGAATGTGCTCATTGGGTTTTTGCAAGAGGTGCTCAAACATTCGTAAAGTCATGATGCTGATCTGCAACATAAAAAGTGACAATTCAGCAAACTGATACACCACTGCCTTACACGTTTTGCTGGTTTGTACATTCTATAACACTGCAATTACTTATTTATGTTATGGAAAGAAGCAAAAATCCAAAGAAAAATGAGGAAATTGTTATGCTGGATGTGGTATAAACATGGGTGAATTCACACACATCTGAAAAACCAGTATGTTGATGCCCTTTTCCCTGGTAAAACAAAACCTGCTCTAAAATCTGCCAAAATAACAATACAAAGCACATCCAGAGAACTTATAAATTAACTTTTCATATTACAATCAAACCCATGCTGGAAGACCATGATCATTGTGCCAGTGAAATACAGAACAGGACTTACAGTTAGTAATAAATACGCAGAATAAACCAAAGCCATAGTGGAATACTGTGACTAAAACTACAGGCTAAGATTTTTAGATGGAGTTATGTAGGCTTTTAACAGAAGACTGACTTTAAGCAATAGAGACAGTTTTTAAAGACAGCTTTGGAGCACTCAGCTTTGCAAAGATCAACTCATTTATACACATAGCTTGTTCTGACAGGGTGAGCAGGTAAAAATACTGAAAAACTGGTGTCTATGGAGGCACAGATCTGTATTTCAGGCCAGCTTGGCTTTTATTTGAAAAGTAGAGGATGAAGATTGCTCCATGTTAAAAATGAATCAAGCGGCTCCTGAGGAGGGATTTTACTGAAGTAAATGACTTTAAAAATGCTTACTGTGTGTAAAGTGCTTAAATTTTATATTATCTATTAACTGGCGTTGTGCATGTCTGACCACGCTTACTTTATATATAAAAGAAGTTTTTAACTATAGCTGATGTGATGACATGACAGAATTGACAGACCATGGAAAACATATAATTAAAATGCAATTATAGATACCAATTTTGCCCTATCTTATATGTGAGCAAGCCAGCTAAATATACACAGGGAGCAAGCAAATTTAGCAAAGAATCTTTATCAAGAGAAACAATCCCCTGCTGAAGGAAACAGCTTGACTTTAATTTTCTAAAGGGAAGCTGTAGGGCTGGCAGTCAGAACTCTTTTCCTTGTCAAAAGAAGTTTACTGTCACAAATATAAGTCCTCACAGTGGTGTTTTAATAGCCCCTACACAAGACAGAACTAGCTGGCAGACATTCTGATACCATTACCACTTCTCACCTCGTCAGATATATGATCACAGTGTTCAATTAACCTGTGTCGCAATGGATGTCTGTTGATGTCTGTCAAAGTTTCTGGCTCTCTGTGTTCTCCCAGTATAAAATAAACAGTTTCCTGCAGCAGGACATCCGATGTCACCTGACGAACAATGCGATGCAATAGTGCAGTTGATGTGAGGATTCCAATCTCTGACCTGTTTGAACAAAGAATTTCATGTCAGATTTGTCAAGGCCAAGTTGGACAGGGCTTGGAGCAACCTGGTCTAGTAGAAGGTTTCCCTGCCCATGGCAGGGTGTTGGAACTGGATGAGCTTTAAGGTCTCTTCCAACCCAAACCAGTCTGGGATTCTATCAATCTATGCAGTAGATTTCAGCTGAAAAAAATCAGCTTGATTCAGATCCTGTTCTTGTAGGATGAATACAAGGATGCTACTCACGTTTGCATCAGCTGGGGTTCCATAACATCAATGAAAAATCGTTCCCTCACAGCCTTTGCCATAGCAACAGCAGCAGTCTGAAACAAAAGTACAAAATGGTATGTCTCAAAAGCTCAGAAACAACTGGGACTACTTATTTGCTGAATGTATTTGTATCATCGGTAAACATTTCAAACCTTTTGTGCTTCTTTGATGAGTTGATCACAGTAGTCAAACCATGAAAGAAATGAAATCAACGCTCTTTTCCCTGGAAAAGCAGATGCATCTTCTTTGTGGCTATAGGAATCCAAACTAGAGAACACAGGGAAAAATACTTCTTTAGTCTACAAGTAACTGAAGAATCTTGGACTTCATTCTTATTGAACTTAACATAATAGTTAATGATCTATTGCAATGAAGTGAACATTAAAATAGCTTGTCTGACAGTCTCTGCTGATCTGGCAGTACTATCTATCATTCAGTGGTACACTAAAGGGCACATAGTATATACAGCAGAGCTGTGGTTACGTTATTTCTTGCATCGGAAGGAAAACCGATCACTTAAGTCTGTTCTTACAGGAAACACAGACTGCAGAAACTTGAGCCAATAACTCCTTTAGTCAGAGAACCATAAAATTAAGACCATTGCTCTTCCCTGTTCTCTAAGCAACCTCAAGCAAGTCCACCAAAACCACCCAGAGTATGCCAGAACACACCTCAATTTAAAGGCTCTAAGGAATAACAAATTCACAGTTTTCTTTGGTAAAGTTGGTAAAAACTTTGGTAAAGTTCTGGGTTTGTTTCCCTTCGAACTTCAAACTCCAACCACCAGAAATTCTGGCTTGGTTTCCCAAATACCTACTTTTTGTCTCTGTACTAACAGATCATGAGCAATTCATAATAATGAAGGCAGAGTAGGGAAAAGGAGTATTTTGAGAATCTAACATGTAAGCACAATTAGGATAACAGGCCTTTATCTTCTTCATGCTGATGAGTTATGCAGTAACACTTTCCTTCTTCTTTTTTACTACAAACATTTTGCAACAATAGCCTGTTATCAAATACACCCTTCCTCCTGCAGCAGCTTACAGTGCTGTGCACACTGAAAAGTTTGCTTCCTAAATCCTTGACACCTGAACAAGACCATACTCTGTACCTGATACTACACCTACACTACCACTAATGTAATCCAGTGGAAAAACTTGCCCCCTGAGGAATCTCTGCAAGGGACTGGCAGGCAAACCTGGCCCCATGTTAGAATCATGTGTACACTGGACACCCAAAGTCATACTGCTATGCTGCAGCTGGTATCTCAGCTCTGCTCTTGAGACTTTAGCATGTGGGGTGAATGTTTTATACAACTTATTTACCTGCACAAAATTAGTTTCAGGGAGGGGTGCAAAGTCACAAAGAGGAAATTCTTACCCCCAGTTAATTGCCTCCACTGTCTCAATGTCCAAGGGATCCAGCGACTGAGGCAGGGCTTTGTAGAGGGTGGCCAGCCTGTCTGTCAACAGTTCACATAAACAGGTGCTTTGAGTCAGGCACTTGGCAGCTGCTGGTTCTGGCAAACTCACCAAAAGCATGAGGCCCTCACAGGCCTTTACTGCTATCCGGCCATCCTGGCAGAAGAGCATGGAAGGATTAATCAGAGTGTGAATGAAGCTCACTTGAAATCAAGAAGCAAACATCTCCAAATAAACCCTCTCCGTTCCCCAACCAGTGAGTGAATGCATTTATTTTTGTTGCCTTTTCAGTCACTGAAACTCAGTTCTAGCGAATTTGTGTGGCACAAAATAAAGAATCTCACCTAAATCCATGTCAAATGCTAAGAATGCAGCTGCAACCACCAGGTTGACAGAACTAGTGCTGTAGGTCAGCTTAAGACCAAGATACTACACAACATAAACTCTCAATTAACAATCATGAGGTACAGCAGTAGATTTGGTTTCCTGCTCTCAATGCTGCTGTGGCAACTACAGTCTTACCCAATGCACCTCTAAGCTTTCTGAAGGAATCTGAGCATGAATTTGAGGATGGAGCTGGGTGAGATGTACAGCAGTTGTCTTTAAAGAAATCAAACCTCTAGAAATAGCCCAGTGCTTTTACAAAGCGTGTGTTAGAACAGTACAGTTCCAAGTAGTTTTTTTAAGTACTCTTTTGTGGTATATTTAACCTAATGATCCTCCTATGTAGCTTGTTTGTGAAACATGCAGCATTCTATGCAAACTGCTCAAAACATAGAATCATAGAATAGTTAGGGTTGGAAAGGACCTTAAGATCATCCAG
>JBAFWW010003253.1:0-12320 GCA_036873685.1 Agapornis canus
CCTTGTCCTGTCACTACAGTCCCTAATGAAGAGTCCCTCCCTAGCATCCCTATAGCCCCCTTTCAGATATTGGAAGGCTGCTACGAAGTCTCCATGCAGCCTTCTCTTCTCCAGGCTAAACGTTCCCAGCTTTTTCAGCCTGTCTTCATATGGGAGATGCTCCAGTTATGTAGAATGAAACATATTTGTCAGATGATGTATTCCTATGATGGCCAGATTTAGTGGAAAATTACTTGTCCAGTACATTCATTCTATGGAGGGCCACTGTGCTTTCTCTTTGTTCTGTTTAACGTATTGATGCATATTTTGGAAAATGAAAGCAATAGTGCACAAACTAATACAGTCACTGTGCAATTTTTGGGCTAGTATTTTAGGTGCAGGCTTTGTTGTTGTCACAACGATTTCCAAGGCTATTAACATTCTACTTCTTCCTATCCTATATATCTTTATTCCTTTTACCTTTAGTATGTATTTTACATACATACCTGTAGGTTGACTTGAGCATGTGACCATATAAAATGATGTGCCATGAGCTGGCCATTAGAAAGTGCTGTTTGCAATAGAATGATATTTAGTGATAATTTCACTATAATTTGTTCAAAAATCATAGCACTGCACTTGTTTTCACAGCAATTGCATTTGTGATCTCTCTGAATTATTCTTCCCATAATCTATCAGAGTACTGTAATTTCCTGAGATAATACAAGCACCTTTTTTTGTTCCCCTTGACAGGCATGACACGTAGCGCTGCTGAAATGGAATTGGGCAAGGTTGATATCTCCAGTTTCTGCTCTCCATACTCAACGAGGGAGGTCTCATTGAAAGCAGAAGATTTCAACAAGCTGCTGAAGCTGACTGATTACAACATCATGAACAACGAAAACATGATTCTTCAGGCCTTGCGCATGGCTGTGGCACGGAAGAAACAAGCTCTGAGCCAGCCAGCATCGCAAGCACAGTCCTCTGCTTGAACAACATTTTCCTCTCCCTTACTAAGTATTTACCATGACAGCACATATGCAATATCTAGTTCATTGTTCTTGGCAGCTGCCATCTATTTCTAAGATTAACTAACCTTCTCAGAAAAGAAAACTTGAAGTATTTGTTTCAAATCCACACAGTTCAAGTCACTAAGTAGGAGTTGCTTTTTTGATCTGGAGTTGTGATACCAAACACAGCAGTCTGTGTCATTAGCACCATCTCACTGTGATGCTCTAGTGGCAAATGTCCAGCTGTGTGTGACAGGAAAATAATTTTAGCTTTCTATCCCTGCAATCTCTTATTGTATTGATGGCTAGTCACTAGTATTTTCTCATCTGTAAAATATTCCAACATTTCATTGAGACCAGTGGTTGTAAATCCATAAAGCCCTCTTCACACACAAAGGGTGGTGAGCATGCACTATCTATTTACTACTTGCTTTTAGTAACTTGAATTAAATGGTGTTTTACCTTTCGAGAGTTTTGTTTCCCAACAGCTTTTCTGTCATGAACTGTGGTGAGATATATCTATATCTATCTATCTATCTATCTATCTATCTAGATATAGATAGATAGACAGATAGATATAGATATAGATATATATATCTATATCTATCTTATGAAGGATATTTGATTTTT
Organism: Agapornis canus; assembly: GCA_036873685.1. Lineage (NCBI taxonomy): Eukaryota > Metazoa > Chordata > Aves > Psittaciformes > Psittacidae > Agapornis > Agapornis canus. The sequence goes on from JBAFWW010003253.1 coordinate 1,620, forward strand.
CAAAGTTGTATTGGATAAAGGATATATGGATGATGGCCATTTAGGTCTTTGATGTCATCTCTTCTTATCAATTAAATCAAACTTAAAAATTTGTTTTGAAGGACCATTGCCATTTCCTCTCAATCAGCTGTGTGTCCCAGATCACATGCATGTGCATGTGTGACAGTTGTCTCCCCTAAATGCAATTGTGATTCAGTATCATCTGGAGCTTGTTCAGTGTAGTGAATTGAAATATTACTGATGCAGATAGCATGTGAAGGAGGATTACAGGATGTATGATAAATGCACACACAGAATCACACTGGATAAATAGAGTAAGAAGACACCAATATTCTCTTCACTGCATCCCACGTGTTAAACAACCATAAAATGTGAAATACAGTTGCTAGGTATGTTACTACAAATTAAAATGATACGATTGCTACAGTCTAACTACTTACTTGACAAGTACATTGAATTGCAGTAGCTGAAGGGAAAAAAATTGATTTATAAACGTATAACTTAAAAAGCTCTCAAAAATGAGTGCAGTTGCCAAAGAACAGAAGAAGAAATGGCTATCCTGGGAATGCATTAAATAATGCATGTGCACATCTGGTAAAAGACCTGATGAACAATGTATTAACAAAAAAGCAGCACCCTTCTTCAAGCTGTACAGGAGATGATTTGAAAAGCAGGAAACAATTGTGTGTCATTCCCATGAAGGAAGAATCTTGTCCAGCAAAACACAGGAGTTGAAGCATCGTGTACCTCAATGTGAATATATAGCAAAATAAATATCTTGCATTTGTTCCTCTTCAGCTAATGAGACATCTAATAAGTAATCCCTTTGTCCGTTTGGACAGTTTTTCAAATGTTATGAAAAGATAATAACAGTTTGGGTTAAAAAAAAATAAAAATAAAAGGTAAAAAGAAAAATCCCAGGTGCTTCATGGAGAAGAGAATCTACTCACGCACAATAAAGGCCAAAAAGAAATCAGCAGAGAGAAACACCTAGTTTCTGTTTCTAGTGCAAGTTTCCTCAGAGGTGAGTTACTAAATAAAGATGGTGGTCTTTTCTAGGACTGGAGCTGGTTAAGAAGTTGGGTTTTGCTCTTTTTGGTCACAATCCCACAGAAGCATTGTAAAAAAAGGCATGTGCTGACAGCTGGAAGTTTGTCAGAGGCTGGCAGGGTGGGACTTAACAGGAGTTCCTCCTTGTGATAGATGCCTAGAGATTGGCTTCTGTCAGGACCTGTGACCTATGGAGAGAGGATCATATGCTGCAGCAGTATGTTCCTGAAGAGCTGCACCCATAGAAGGGACCCACATTGGAGCAGTCTATACCTGAAGGATGCACCCCATGAAAGGGACCTATGCTGGAACAGTTTGTGAAGAATTGCAGCCTGTGGAAAGGACCCATGCAGGAGAAGTTCATGGAGGACTGTCTCACATAGGAGGACCCCTCGCTGGAGCAGGGGAAGAGTGTGAGGAGTCCTTCACTGAGGAGGAAGGAGCAGCAGAAATATGTGGTGAACTGACCATAGTCCCCATTCCTGATACCCCTATGCTGCTGGAGGGGAGGAGATAAAGAATTCAGTAGTAAAGTTCAGACTGGAAAGAAGAGGGGATGGTGGGGAGAAAGTGTTTTTAAGATTTTATTTCTCATTACCCTACTCTGGTAATATATTAAACTGATTTCCACAAGTTGAGTCTGTTTTGCCTGTGACAGTAACTGGCAAATGATCTCTCCCTGCCCTTATCTCAACCCATGAGCCTTTTGCAGTGTTTTCTTTCTACTGTCCAGCTGAGGAGATGGAATGATACGAGGTGCTTTGGTGAGCAAATGACATCCATCCAAGGTTAAAACACCACAAGTCCTCGGTGTTGTTTAGTTAGAGCTGTATTTTGTGGAGGTTTGTGGGTTTTTTAGCTTATTTGGGTGGTTGGGTTGATTTTTACCTGTGGTCAGACATCTGGGCTGTGAGCACACACTGAAGCCAGCTCATGTTCATCTTCTCATCAACCAGCACCCCCAAGTCTTTCTCTGCAAGGCTGCTCTGAATCAATTCTCTGCCCAACCTGCAGCTGTGCCTGGGATTGCTCCAACCTAGGTGTAGGACCTTGCACTTGGCATGGTTGAACTTCATGATGTTGGCATCAGCCCACCTCACAAGCGTGTCAAGGTCCCTCTGGATGGCATTCCTTCCCTCCAGTGTATCCACCCAACCACACAGCTTGGTGTCATTGGCACTCAATCCCACTGTCTATGTCAGCAACATAGATGTTGAACAAGACTGGTCCTAACATAGTTCCCTGAGAGACACCACTCGTCACTGGCCTCCAGTTGGACTTTGAGCCATTGACCACAACTCTTTGTGTGCAGTCACCCAACCAGTTCTTTATCCACCACGTGGTCCACCTATCAAATTGATGTCTCTCCAATTTAGAGACAAGGATGTCAGGCGGGACAGTGTCAATCGTTTCCATGATATTGGCACCACCATAGCTCTTCATCCCCAGCCTATTTCCCAGGGAAACAACACAGAAACATCAATTCAGCTGCTGTAGGATCTAACAAAACTGCCAATGGTTAGCCACTTTCAGATCAGTTTTTGGTTAAATAGCTAAGTTTAGGCTGTTTCTCTGATTGAAGTTTTGCTGAACTTCCCATTTGCATGGGAATGTTATCTTGTGTCTTTTCACATATCTTTAAATCAGAAGGGTAGATACCTAATCTTAAAATGGTTGATGACTAAAGTAATTTTCATTCAGTGATAGAGAAGGTATAGGGTCATAACTGAAATCTCTTTATTTTGTGTTTTCCTGATGTGTGTTTGTAAAAACAGAAGACAGACTATGGGTACTGTGAGTGTATAGTATCAACTGCAGTTCTCAAGTGGTCATTAACCTGTATATCTTTTGCTGCATGATTTTCTCCCAGAAAATGGAAAATTTTGTGTCACTTGTATATAATAATTTGATGATACTGTCTTGTGTTTAAAATATTTAACTGTTAGCATTTGAAATGAATCAATATATACCCTAATTTGGAGGAGAAACTGTTTTGTTTTGGCTAACTTAGAAGTTTTGTGTTGTGGAAAGGTTGTGAAAGCAAGAAAACTCATATCCACCTGACAATATTTTAATGAATTTGAGTGAACATCTACCAGCAAGCAACTAAACTCTCTCTACCTCAAAGAGGAGCAAAATAAATACTTTTTTTTTTTTTTTTTTGCTGAAATATAAGGTCTTTTAAATTTATTTTGTCCAAACCTTTTTGTTGCTTATTGGGGTGCTGTAGAGCTCTGTTTTCCTCCAGCCTACACATTACTGCTATTAACTTTTCTGATTTGCGAATTGCTTAGGCTGCTATCTCATAGGTATACATGCATAAGTGCTGTGCATTATCACTCTCTTATCTTGAATTGCTAATAACTCTTGGCACCCTGGTGTGTACAGCCTTCCCCTAACACTCACCTTTATCAAATAACCTCAGCAAATGCCCTCCCCTTCTCTCTTTGTACTTTCCCTTTCGGGCAACAAGGAAGGTGGGGCATGGCTAAGCCACTTGCTCCTCAGTAGGTGCCTCCTTAAAGTTTGCAGAGGTACCTTGTGAGTCACTTCCAGCTGTTGCCTCTGACACTGAAGCGTCATCTATATCCAACTTGTACGCAGCTGGGAGAACAATGGGCTCATACTGGAGTGCTCGTGAGGTAAGAGCGCATAAATTCAGACCATAACGCATTTGAAGCTGAGGATCTCTGACATGGGTTTGTAATTGGGATTCTGGTGTCTACAAGGGGATTTAGGAGCTGTTAGTCCAAATTCATGTATGTATTTACGTATTTATGTCAGAATGACTTGTAGCTTTGCTGGGATTGGCTGCCCTGTGGAGATACTCCTGGTTGTGGAGGGAAGCTCAGCCACACAGTCTGAGGTGCTTCACAGCAGTTTGCTGTGGATTTGAGCTGAATCAGTGGTTTGATGCAAGCATTATGCAAGTTGAGCTATTCCATAGCACAGCATCTCCTAGCTATGAATGTGCTGTGCCCAGGTAGCTGTGCTAGCAGCAACCTGATAGTGGTGTGTACAGGAATGTCACTGACTAAACCATGTTTAATCATGGACAAAAAGATGGTTCTAATTTGCTATTTGTGCATGACTGACACCCAAGAAAATCTTTATCTGCCTTTGCCCATAATCTCTGAGAATATTAGTTTTTATTATTTCTTTTTTGTAGAACATAACCAAGAGAGAAAACCCTAAATCTGCCTGTTGGGCTCCATGGAGTCAGCATAATCTCTTCTCAGCTTTAAAATTAGTCTGCTGTTCAACTATGAGCAAGTTATTTAATCGTTCTGTGCCCTGCTTTCCATGTTGTAAAATGGAGATTATAGAGCGTCTCTCCATAACATAGGTGTATGTTAGCTTCAGTGTGCATTGATGCTTGGAGACCTCACATGTGGGATCCCCATGGCTTGAGAAATAGGAAGTGCGAATGCCTAACCAAACTGGCTAAGGAAACACTAAGGATCTATAGCTTCATCTCTCATAGGAGGAGAGAGTAATGAACAGAGTCTGGCAATGTTCTTTGTACACATACAATGCAAGGAATGGGACTGTCCTCCCTGCTCTTCCTCTTGCCCTTAACCACTGAAGCAGCCTCATGAGAAAGAGCAAAAGCAGAGGCTTCTATCCAGAACCTGAATTCAGACAGAAGACATTAAAACATACCCTTCAGTTTTGGAAAGAGACATAAAATAAAGACCAAGGCCAGCTCATCACAATTCAGGAGTGGCAAGGGAACTTACATCCAATCCAACTCAACTGGATCAATTCCTAACTAAAAAAAGCAGAAGAGTGACATAATTCCCTTAAAGAGATTTGAGCCATTTTGCTAGCAGGGAGTGAGAGAGGCATTAGGTAATGACTTCCAGTGAAGCAATGGCTAAAGTTTCAGGTACTAAAATGTGCAAGAATTAGTAATTTGTGTTGTGTCTAGTTATTTCTTTCCTCCTGTGTGTGACATTTCAGTAATGATCCTTTCTGCAAACGTCCAACATTTGGTTTGGGTAGGGAAGTTTCATTAACATCTCTTCCTAAGCAGTTTTGTTTCATGTAGGTTTTGTTGCATTTGTGCTGATGGTGCTTCACTCGCTGAAAAGTTTAGTTTTCCTCTTCGGGCATGATGCTGTTGAACAATGCTAAGATACTGAAACCTACAACGTTGTGATTATACTTTTTACTATGGATTGGTTCTATATTGGTTCTTTGTATTCTTTCATTCTTCTCTTCCTGACTGCAATAGCTGAACACCTCACAACTTTTCATGTATTTGCTCTTCACTATTTCTGGGAAAAGTTCTTGATACAGATTTTAAATGGAAAGTTGGAATTTTTTACTAAATAAAATTATTTGAAGGAAATATCTGCTTCTGTGTGAAATTTCAACAGTTCAAGAGAATTAAACTTACTTTATCTTTGTCTACAGGCATTTGACAGAGGTGCTTCTCATGTGCACACACTTTTTGCTAGCTTATATTTCCTGCTTGATTGTTGATAAAAATTTGTTTTATCTTAAAAGGTTCTGTCATGTAATTTCAGCATTAATTCTATTTACTATGTCATCAGTTTTACTGTTATTTCTTCTATTAATGACATACATAAACAGAGGAATATCTCCTTTTTTTCCTGCCTCTTTTTTTTTGCAACACACAGTATGAGGGCATGTTTTATGAGGCATAAAAGATTTAATATTAATGCAGGTAACAACTTTGTCATTTTTCTGCAGAGTGAAGAATGCCCGTGCTGCTCACTCTCAGTGAAAATCATAAGAATGAGAAATCTGAGAAAGGTAGATCTGTGTGAGTATCACAGCCTTTCCTTGTGTTTCTCAGTAGTTCAGTTCTGAAAGCAGAGAATATAAGCAAGCACTGTAAATTCTATCTGTGTATGAATTGTTGCCATGGTTTCAAATATTGATACATATTTAAATTTGAACTGTTCTTAGAATGCAGTTTTATATAAACAGTGTCTTTCAGTTTATAGAGTGTTATTAGCAGAATTATCAAAGGTCTACTACTGTTAAGTGTCTTAGCTGCTAACAAACTTTAGCGACAGGTTTGCTAAATAAATTCAGCTTTTAATTCTCAACTGCAGTTTTTGATGCACTGAGATACAGACTGCACCTTTGCTTCTCAACAAAAATGCCAGCACTGATGTTGAGTTGCTGCCAGAGCCTGTGGGGTAACATGGGCGCTTTGGTATCACCCTCTGTACCTGCCTGCTTTTTTACAGACATCAGAAATACGTACAGACACTTCTGAATTTCTTTTTGCTTTAAATCCTAAACTATGCATTTCATGGCACATGAATTGAGTCACTTGAATGTAGTATGTAGAATGATTTAAGAAAGTAAAGATAACTAGTTAGGCCTACATATCTGTATTTCGCTTGATAGTTGCTTCTTTATGATTACACTTTGCTCAAAAGTAGTATATTTTTAATGATACTTTTTGTGTGAATGTATTAGTTACACAATTAATGTATTAAACTATTTGTAAATATTTGAAATATATTTGTCTCAAGTATATTTTAGGAGAAGATTATATTTCCTACTCCCATTTCTGTGTAATTTGAAGTTGTTAAGTGAGTCAGAAGTGAGGACACAGATTTGAAAGATGACACAGAAATAACTCAAACTGAAAAAAGCCATCAGTGCTTTGTTGGGGTCAGAGCTTGATTGCTCTTCTTCAGCTGTGGCACTGTACAGCTAAAATGTTGTGTTTGTGCAGAGGGGTGCTACCGACAACCCACAGTGTCTGTGCCTTGCACATGTCGTATAATATAGGACTTATTTTATTACAGGATGGCTGTGGCAATCGCCTATAATCATGATTTCCTGACCCTTACCTTTCGTGTCAGACGAAAGGTTGTATTTATACATGGTGTGAACATCATAACAAGAATTAAACTACTAATGTGTGTTGAAATCTCATAGGAATAAGGCTTACTCACGAGTAAGGAAAATTTGCTCCTGTTATTTAGGTTGTAAGGCAACTATTATCCGAATAGTACACATCATTCCTAAGACGCAGTTGCAATTTCTGGGCACATTTGAATTTGGCTAAATTTTCCCTTTCAGAAATTGCAAGAATAGTGATGCCAGACCAGTACAAAGTTTTCTTAGGATCAACAGTATGCCCTCAGAACTGGCCTTCTATAAAAGCTTTTGGGCAAGACAAACACCAAAGCATGCTTTTCCCTGCCCCACTCTCCCAAGAGATCTGTGGTTCATGAGGTCTGTGGCTCAGAGACCTGGCTCCTGAGTCAAAAGTAGTGCTTGCATTTAATTACCATGGCCAAAATACTTTGCACTTGGAGGCCACTAAGGGATTTTACTTTGGTATCTTCCAGCACACTTTGCACTGGACCCAGATGCTCAGTTTCATAGAAAAATATCAGGCCCAGTTCATATATACTGGTCTGTATACTGGTGTTGTTAAGGAAATAGTTACAGATACTTCAATTTTCTCTCCTTTGCCTTGCATGGGCAGCAGAAATGTCTAAGTGAGAAAAGCTTGTCTTCTTCAGGGCAGCCCGAAAAGGCCTTTTTTTTGTGTATTAGTTAGGGTTAGTGCTTACACGAAGACATTCGTGTAAGCTTACCCTTGTATTTATTCCAAAGAACACAAAACCTGTCATTATCAGCTGCTTGCCTGCAGCAGCCTCATGCTTTAAAAAAGCTTTGTGGCTATCACAAACCTTCATAAACCCATTCACCATTTCTGCAAAATCTGGATTCACTGCCTGGATGATGCTCTTTCTCTGCAACTGTATGGGATGGTATGTGTTGATTTTAGAGGGAAGTGTTTAATTGCCCATAGTCTGAGCATTGATTACAAACAGTGCCAGCTTGAGGCACTGGCAAAATGGTGAGTGAGCCGTTGGCAGCATCAGAAGGAAGAGTCGCACCTTGGGCTTGGGATCTCCATGTTCCTGTACCCCATTATAGTGCACAGCGACACACAAATGACTGTGGTGAGTCAGACCAAAGGTCTCTCCTGTCCCATGTTTGAGAGGAGACAGAGAATATCTTTAAAAATATTGGGTTGCCCTACTTTTTATTAGCAAGATCCAAGGCTCCAGAAAACTTTTCCTGGAATGGCCTACAGCTACTCTCTTTTTTTTTTTTCCTTTAATATGACAGGTTGATCTCAATCAGTATTCTCATCAAACCTTAGGCCTGTCTTTAACTACAGGATTAAATCTTAATCTTGTTAAATCTGAGCTTTGCTGCTATGAAGTTTTGTAGAAAACTCCCAATACTACACTGCCCATCGATTTTAAAAGCTGGAAGGCGGTATTACTAATGTTTCTCCTTATATCACCTAAATCCTGTGTAACACCATTATAATAACAAAATCCCTTTCACTGCCATGTTCTCCAAAGGGAACTATTGTGTGCAGGAAGAAATGATTAAAGATGTTTGAAGATGTGCACACAACATGCTGTGTATACATCATACCTTCATCTCTGACTGTATCACCATTGTGAGGGGGCAGCAACAGTCTGTTTGCTTCAAGGTGAAATCTCTTCCCTGTCAAAATGAATACAGTTGCTGACTTTCTCCATGGCTGAGCGAAATCCTAGGGCATGGTCCTTTGAGTAAGAGCTTTCGTGTCTTTTCAGGCCATCTCAGTTAAGCTTCTGATGCCACTGGATGCTCAGACAGGCTGCCTTGACACTTATGGAGAGAAACCCTAAAAGCAGCCCAGGACAAATGTTTGACAACAGGAATCTGCACAAGGACAGAGAAGTAGATACATGAATAGATGCCAGGTTGCAATGTGGCCTATAAACAAGGATTTCCTAACTGGTTAAGAAACTGAAACAAACAGGTATAAAAGCAACAGTTAATCACTAGAAGCTCCTCCCTGTGATGTCATATCCTGAAGCAGAGTTTTTCTTACTGTAATTGTAAGCTGTTTTGATCAAGATCTAATTGCATAACTACCAAGGTACCTGTCAAAATGGATCCCTGGTTCTGATTGATGTTTATAATAACAAAGTCATAACCACAGTTAATAATAGGAGTAATAAATGAATGGATAATCTCAGCTAATATTATGTGAATCAAGTTCACAGCTGCAGTTCTTAACCTCTGTTCCTTTCTATTCAATCTTTTCAGCTTCATCTACATGTTACCTACCCTAGTCTGCTCCCATGCTTCCTCTGTTCATTGCTACCATTTAAACGCATGCAAAAAACCTAGTTTCCCCCACGTTACCCATTGCGTGTTTGGTAGTCTAAGATATCTTCTCCAGTTTTTAATCTTTCTCAAGTCTTTGATGGTCATGAGGGAATGTAGTGTATAGAGCATATTGTGTATTGTATTGTATGCAATCTTATTGATTGTACACATGGTAAGAAATGTGGAGACAAAAAGCCTGCTCTGTTCCTTGATAGCATAATAAGCTGTCACTGAAAAGGACAATGTTATGTATAATCAAGGAGTTCATCAATATGTTATTTTTTTGTGTGTTCTTGGTTGAGGCACCTCCCTACAGCTATGGAAATAACTACATTTGTACTGCTAGGAATCAGTAGACTGTATGTAGGTACACATGCATTTTTTGCAGCCATACTGGCTTCTTTGTGCTTCTACATGCAGGAACAGAAAGCTGTTCTAGTAGTTAAAAGTATTATGTACAATTTCCCTCCATGATTTCCTTCAGATTCTTGGTGTGTTACCTTGGGGAAGATGAGTTTCCTCAAAACCTTAGTTCCTCATCTCTAAAGCATTAGGAGTCTCACAGGAGCATTAGGAGGATGAACTGATTACCATGTGAAGGACTGGTAAAAAGAGTAAAGAACCTTAAATAAATGTTAGGCTCATCTCTGCCTCAAAGGCAAAGGTGAGAGCAACTACCATGTTCTAATACTGTATCAGCACAGGTGATATTGCAGCTGTTGTCTTTCATGGAACAGGGCGCATCTCTGAAGACTTTTGTGATGGTAATACATGTTCCTTTTAGACTTCATTATCCTCTTGTTTAGAGGAAGCTTCTAGTTGAAAAAGTTTCTGAAATGTTTTGTATTTTTTAAAAAATGTCAAAACCTGTTTTAAAACAGGTTTGAAAAGGGTGGAGACAATGGAAATGAACAAGGGAGAAGCTTGGGTGGAGAAGAGAGGCTGGAATGACTAGGTGATGATGGCAGCAATGTAGAACAACACAGTGCTTTGAGAGGATGCAGATCCATGCAATGAATTGTGACGCTTCACTCTTCCTCTGCTTGCAGTTAACGGCAGTGGCAGACTGCTCAGGATAGGGTCTTTGTAGTTTGCATTTTGAAAGTTCCAGAAAACCTGGATGGATGTTTCTGCTGTGTTAATATATTACACAGATATCATAAGTCTAGGATGATTACAAATGTAGGGAAGCAACTTCCGCTGTTGTCAACTGATAAGTATGTGCTTTGATTTCTGAATAGGATTTCTATATTTACAAATCTCCTTGGGCTGAGCTGTGTAACAGCTTCTCACCACTTAAGAAAATAGGCTGAGCATTGCCTTTTCCCATGCTTACAGCCTCTCACATCTTCTTAAAAGTTATTGTACCTTGGCGGTTTTGATCATCCTTGATAAGGACTGTACTTTATATCCTGCTGTCCTGGGTTCAAGCAGTTGCAGTCAGTTTTTCTCCTCCTTAGTAGCTGGTGT
>JBAFWW010003254.1:0-13086 GCA_036873685.1 Agapornis canus
TCCCTGGCAGTGTTCAAGGCCAGGTTGGACACAAGGGCTTGGAGCAACCTGCTCTGGTGGAAGTAGTCCCTGCCCGTGGCAGGCATTGGGACTGCATGAGATTTAAGGTCCCTTCTACCGCAAACAATCCTTTGATTCTATAGTATTTGTTTAAAGTGAATGGGATTCAGAAAATCACCCCACAGCCCTGCAGGCATGGGGCTGAGACTTTGCAGCTCTGGTCAGCCAAGGCAGCTTGAGCAGAGGAGCAGACTCTCCCTTTGATTCTGCAATTCAGGTAAGGTGATGAGGAGCCCTGAAAAACCTGGTCTAGAAAGCAGGGCAAGCAGTGCCGAAAGCAGGCGTGTGGGCCAGTGCTCAGCCTGGCAGACAGTGCACATTAAACCGGGGTGATTTATGGAGCTGTTTCTGTTAAAAGCTTCCTCGTGCACTTCAGAAAGAGGAGCTGCCAGATTGGTCAAGATCCAATACCCAGACAGTTGGAATTGACTTCTGGCTGCAGTAATAACCGTGGTGAAACTCTAACAGGCTTTGCAGGCTGCCACATCATTGCTGCTTCTCAGAAAACAGACAGTGTCAAAATGTTAGGTGGTATGAGGACATTTCCATGGTAACGTTAGGGTCCCATGGCACTCCTTGCGCAGTGGTGTCAGTGCATGCTGTCAATGTACTTTCTTCCTCCATCTGGGGCCTTCAGGAATGCTGTGGTACTGATCATATGGATTTCTTGAGTGACTGCTCTTAGATATGGGGCTCAGGGTAGAAGAGATACTCTGTCCAGGCTTTCTTGTGTGTGGTGAGAAAGGCAAGTATTCCTTCTTGTAGACAGCAACTCTCACATACTTCAGTTTAAAAGCACCTGGTTTTGCTTTCTGCTGCACTAAGCAGCAGCTTTCCCTCCGTGATCAGACAGCTCACTGCAATAGCTGCTCTGTATCTGGCATCCAGGCATGTGTGCTGCTGTCACACAGGTCTTTGTCAGAGTGCTCTGAGATCGCTCAGTTCATGAAGGTGCTCCGGTCTTGTTTCGGGTCTGATCCTCTCAGCCTGGGGAAAGCTCATTACTGATGTCTGTCTGCATCCCCATAGTTGCCTGCTCCCTCCTCCCCTTCCTTTGCAGGAGGTGGCTGCTGCTCCAGGAGCTGCTGCCCATGGGGCTGGTTTTGGGCAGCAGCCTGAGGTCTTTGGGTAGAGTTTCATCTCTGTGGCTGCCTCCTGATTTTATCATGTCTCGATCAATAGTTTTGGCCTGCCTATAAATATTTCAGTTCCTGCAGCAACCTCTGCAGTAACAGTGTCCCACTAGGATTTTCACCATTCCCTTTATGGTTTTTTTCCCTTTTCCTGTATGTCTGTATTTCCAAAAGGTCATGTATTCCAAAATCAGCATCATGGTGGTTTTTTTCACTGTGCAGGCAGCACGTGTTTATTGGATCTTTGTTGTAGAGAAAGCTGTTCTCAATATTTAATTGATAAACTGAGGCTTTGGCAAGAAATAATAAAGGTAAAGATGTTTTTTCTCTATGGCAGCCCATGTTTTTCTTCTCCACTTAGTGCTTTGTAAGAACAGTTGAGTGATCTTGGTTTAGTTACTGTGCATGTGTAGGTTCTGAAAGTTGCATGGGTAAGGAGACAGTCATTTAATGATTTCTCTCCCCAATATGCATAAGCTGTGGATGTGCAGTCTAGGTTTGTGGGTGCACAGCAGGGCTCTTTCTCACACAACAGTGCTGCAGTGTAAAGGGATCACTTATGATAAAACAAAGGGCTTGTGATTTTAATGTCTGGTCTAAAGTATTTCACTTGAAGGGACTGAAAGGATAAATGTGTGACTTGAGAAAGTGCAGCTTATGCTAGGGGAAGGAGCAGGACTTGCCTGACAATTACATCTGTTCTCCAGGACCCACTTCTGGACTGTTTCGCAACAGTAATTCTCAGCTCTCCGGTTTGACTCATGCCACAGTCCCAAGTTATCTTTCTATAAACTTGTTTTTCATCTGTTTCCACTGAACTCTCAGCCTCTGCCTAGTAACAGTAGGTCTGTTCTGTGACCTGTCTCCTCTATGTCTCTGCAGAAACACTCTTACTGCTTCTGGACAGCAGGCAGCTGCTATGGCCCAAGCTCAGTTTTTCCCAAGACCCAACCCAAGCCAAGTGTCTCTAAACCTGGCATCGTGTCGGCCCTGTTTCAGTATTTTTCTATTTCTGGCTCAGTGCTGCCTGCCTTACCTACTAGAGAGCTCTGTGAAATATTGCTTGCTTGGTTGAGGCAAAGTTAGCTGCTGCTCTAGGAATAATACCAGGCAAATTAGCCCCGGTCCATTTTAGTGGCTGAATCTGACTCTCTTCACAGTGTGTTCACTGCAGCCATCTGCTGCAGAGAGACAGTGAGTTTGCAGGACACATTGACTGTGAGAATCAGGAAGTCTGATTTCAGACCATAATTCTGTTTAACTTCCTGAAATACAGAAAACTGGTTTATTTCCTCAGACTCCTTTCACCTAAAGCCCTAACTCTGGGTTTCCAAAGATCACCTGTACAGGGTGCATGCAAGTGTTTGGAGGGGAAGGTGAGTCTGAAGTGGTGACAACATGATGACCTGAAAATGTTTCACTGATCAAAATATTCATTAATAATTTCCCAGCTTCTGTCAGTCTTGGTAAGAATGTGCTTTTATGTACGAGTTGACCAATACAGAAGTGTTCTGCGAGTGTCAATAATGCAGATTAAAGCAGCATTTGGCATCTGATCTCAGTTAATGGTTTGGAAATTGGATTTTGCCTTTAATACCAAACTACTGTATCAGGAAAGAGTCTCAGCCTTTTATTTCAATACGGGGGGGGGGTGGGAATGAGGATGGATGGATGGATGGATGGCACGACACAAGGAGAGAAGCTTAACATCTTGATATGGATACATCTTACATGGTTTAGACATTGTAAAAGACTCAGTGACCTGCTCTATTAAGCTTTTAGAGGCATCAGACTTGAGAGGAAATTGCAGTCAAAAGTGAATACTTTAAATCTTGCTGATCTCAATGGTCTCATAGTTGATCTGTTTGTCCCTTGATAGCCCTGTGCTTATCTCTTCAGACCTGCAGGTGTTCAGTCCACTAAGGCTGCAGTGCAGAAAGGGGAAAAGAACTGCAAAACTAGGACAGACTTGGATTATATTTAACAATGTTCTATTTCAACATGACAACCAGCTATCGAACACCTACAAGTTTGCAACTGTGATTCACTCGGAAGCTGACATAACTGATGTCACGGTGTATTAATAGCTACGGAATTGTAACTGCTTTTAGCAATGAGGTTCATTAACAGCCTCTATAAACACACTGACAATCAGTTGAAAACCTGAAAATATTAGGTGTATATAAAAATGGATTATGCCATAAAGGAACCTCCCCGCGCTGCCAAATGTGTTTACAGCAAGCTGTTGCGGGTGTTAGGCATAATGATTCCTCTTCATCACTTTCAGTAGGTCTTGCTTATAGCAAAAGGTGTTTGAGGACTGATCCACACTCTAAATTAATTAGGAGCTGTTGATCTAATGGGGTTACATGATGTGAGTGTATTTGGGAGTTGCTGTGTGCACAGAATTGCTCTTGGCAAGTGGAAACTGTCCCACTATTTCTTGCATAGTGCCAAGGTTGTTTTGGGAGGTACTTGGTCCTTCACTTGGTTTAGTTGAACATTTTGGCTTTGACAGGAAATGTTTCCTTCTTTCCCTTCTTTCCCTTATGTACATCACAGGGCCCCTTCAGTTACTTTTGCATTGAGTAATTCAGTTGTGCTTAAGTTTTCAGGTGATGTCTGCTGTTTCATTCATGTGTCACCTGTTTCTGGTGCCTGTCATTTGGATGTGTCTGCGTTTGCTGGCCTCGTATGCTCACTTCTGGAGACACAGGGCCTCCAGAGACTGGCAGGAATGGTTGGTTGGCTCAGGATGCAGCAAAATTGTAAATAACAGTCGTTTGGAAATGGTACTGTCTGGCAAGGGAGCGGAATTCCTGATTTTGAGAAGATGGAAATCCGAGGCATTATCCTTTCTCATTGTTCTTTTTTACAAGGTTAGAAACCTTGTTTTCAAGTACACCACCTAATGGTCATTCACCCTTCCTCTCCTAGCCTTAGCAGCAGCTGTCCACATAATGAAGTGCACTTGAGCATCTTCCACTAACACATTTATCTCTTTAATGTCACAATAGCAAATGATTCATTGGGCATACAACAGCAAGTGATCAAACCACCTCTGGCTCAGCATGTATGTGTTGAAACAGCCTATGACAGTGAAGGAGTGTAATTAGCAAGACACATAGAACGGGATTGAAGAAAGATGTGAAAATAAGCAGAAGGATTTGAAAAGGATTAGGAGACTAAATGACAAACCAGTGGTTAAATGGTGCATGATTAATGTCTGTACAAGTAAAAGGTTGACTAAATATTGTGACTCTAATGACTGCCCGAAAGTAATTGAAAATGGTTTGTTTGGAAGATTCTGGAGGTGGATTTATATCAACACATATGCTGACTCTGGGCTTAGACCTGTTTCTTAGACTTGGCTTAGGTCAAGGTGAGCATCCTGAGTGAGGCTGAAGATGAACCTGTGGTTCATCTCCAGTCTTTAATGTTAACAATCAGCATAAAAATACCAGATACCCCAGTGAAATGCTGTGAGAGAGTTTATTCCTCTTCTGAACCTTGGTACAGGTGGGAGTGTCAAAACTGTTGAGTCACATGGGCAATTGGTGGCTTTTTGTTATTAAAGGACATTGTAATGTACTGGAGCTGTTTTTCTTAGTGCTACAAAACTGGTTTGTGTATGCAAAAAGAATCTGAAGAAGGTGCAACTTCCACAGTGCTTGGAGAAGTAAATAGGAGTTGCTCTCAGTCACATGGAATTGCTGGGTGTCTTAATACTGACTTTATTGTGCCTTTCAAATAATGCCTGATATGGGGCTGGATTTCACCTCTGGTTTCTTGGGCTGCATCTTGAATTCTCATTTTCAAGGAGGTACTGAACTCTTCCATGTGTGTAGTAAATACACTGTGGAGGATTTGAGCAAACTCTTGAGTTTTCTCTTTCCTGTAGTATCTGTGTCTGCTGCTTTAGGATCAGTATTTGCATTGTTCCTACCATTCTTTGCTTTCAGTCTAGACCTCCAGCCATTCTTACATGTGCTCTCTTGTGTCTTAGAGGAAGCAAAGTTGTATATTAATGTGTTTTGTAGCTCAAGATTTGCCTCATACCAATAAAAGCCAATAGAAATTAAGTGCATCCTAATGTTGAGATGCTTTGGCCAAAGATTTGTGGTTCACACAGTTTTTCCATTGGGAGCATTGAAGCAGAGCTGCAGGGCAAGGAAATTCTGAATGCAGCTCAGTGCATGGTTTTGGCTACTAGGAAGTGCATTTGCTGTTACTAGTGCACTATGGACCCCAGTGAAATTATTGTGTAACATTTGATTTGTTGTGTGTGTGCTTCCCAGAGGGTTGGGAGCTACTTCATTGAGAAGATTGCTGCCATTGCTTGCCATGTTTTAATGAACATAAAAGATAGTGTCTCCTCTTTGAGGTTTCCACTGGACTGGCACTCTGCAGCATGTCAGGAAGACTGTTCTGAGGGAAACCAAGCTGTGTGTTCAATAGCTCCCAGCTTACAGAGTTGAGTCTCTGAGCACTAAATTATTGTGAGTTCAGTAATTCATCTCTCTTCAACTGGTTTATTGTCATTCGATGTATTAATAAGTTGGCTTCAACTGCTCACTTAATGCTTTAGCAGAGCAAAGTGAAACCAAGCCTTGCACTAAGCACAGATTGCACGTTGTGTGAGCAATGCACCATTTCCCAGCAGCTGGCCCCAGAGGGACAGTGTAGTAGCAGGTAAAGTGTGTGAGAACTGGACCTCCTAAACTCTAACCTTGTTTTGTCCATCAGTATCCTTTCCCAACAGTCATTCTCTGTCTCTCCTTTGCCATAGAACAACTTCAGTTCATGCTTGCTTTTTTCAGAAGTAGATTTTGATGTTTAATGAGGTGCTTGTAGAGCAGTGTACGAAACCTGCCAGGTGTTACTGTGCTTGCTGATGGTATTAGAGCTGGAGGAAAACTGCCAGAAGGTGCTGATTCCTTGCTAAAAACAAACCCTTCAAACTTTTCTGGCCTTTATTCATGACTGGTTTTTATCTCTGCATCCTGCATTGGTTTCAGAGGTTGAATGGTGACAACCCCTGGTACCAATCTGTAGCCTCCTGTGTGGGTGATGTCAGAGGAATTTGTGCAGTGCAGCCTTTCCAGGCTTTAAATCCATCTGAATCCTGGGACCAGAGCATCCAAATGGCCAGGTAGGGATAGCACACCAAGTATCAAAACTCATAGAATGGTTTGGGTTGGAAGGGACCTTAAAGAGCATCCAGCTTCAACACCCTCCCACGGGCAGGGACACCTTCCACTAGAGTAGGTTTCTACAAGCCGGTCCAACCTGGCCTTGAACACTGCCAGGAATGGGGCAGCCACAGCTTCTCTGGGCATATGGAAGAATCTCTTGGGGTTCTTGTGGAATTGTATCATGTACAGAAGCTTGTATGTACTTCATGAAGTTGACCTTTTTCATTCTTTTTTTGTGAAGTTTGTCGTTTAGCTGTGTTCAATCTGAGTCTGAAGGGCTTGCTGCCTCTGTTCTCTGGTTCACCTCACAGTGATGGTTTACAGCTTCTCTTATACCTCACTGTGGAAGACAAAATGTAACACTTTGAATTCATTAAGCAGCTCTGCAAAGGAAGAGAACTATTGAGAGGGGAAGTTGTTTTACACAACTGTAAAATACAGGGGTAGAAGTCACTTGTCTGTAGCAGAAAATACATGAAAAAGACAAATACTGTATAACATTCAGAAAGGCCAAGTCATGCATGTTTCTAAAGACCAGCCAGGTATATGGCTTATAGGACACCAGGAGGATGCACAAGTCATCCATGGATCCAGAGAACTAACATTTAGTAGTGACTTCAAAGTCAGGTGTGGCCTTAAGGTCTCTTGGATTGAAAAGTGCAGTAGGAGCAGGAGTGAAACATCTTTCACCAAATGAGGCCAAGGACAAAGCACAGACCTCCAAACATCTGCACGCTGCTTCAGCTGGGAGGCCTCCTTTGGTGGAGACTGCAAAGTGCTTTCCGTGCAAGTGTCAGACTTGCAAATGGATTCACTTTGGTTATCACAAACACCTTTCATGTTTATTTCTAACCATTAAGCTTCTTCAAATGAATGTTTAGGTAAATGGGAAGCTTTGAAGCAAACACCCGTGACCGCGCTTCACTCGAGTCGTCCAGCAACCTACGAACTGACCTGTCCTGGGTCAGAGTCACCCATTAATGCTTGAAGGTCCTGGGCTGCACTGACCAATGTTAACTTTTGGTAATCCTGAACAAGTACCAGCTACTTTTAAATCTCAGGGCAATTCATGAACAAAGAAAGGGCAAGAACCATAAGCAGATACTAGAAGCTCACTCTCCCAGTGCTAGTTGCTCAGATTTCTTCTAGACGTAACTAAGATATGAGCAAGTCTTCTTGTTGCTTACTACAAAAATTATGTGTGGAACAGGTAAAAAAGAAAGGCAAATGGCAGAATTAATGTATAGCTGTGTGGGTGTGTTACTGGTGAAAGGGAGGAGTGGTACCAGTGCTGAGAAGTGGCAGAGAGGTTTTTATTACTGAGATGTGTCATAACCCATCGGTAACTTGGAGACAGAGGAAGAGCTTTGGGACATGACTCAGTAAACACCTGACAGTTCAGTTTTGATGTTCTTTCAATGGAGTTGTTTCTATGTAGTTGCCCATTCAAAGATGCCACAGAGTACAGGTTTTAATGTTGGTGCAGCTATAGGCAGGTTCTCATGAGCACTGCAGCATCATCACTGGTGGTGAAGGCATGTATGGAATTACACATGAGCATGCTGAGGGAGAGGGGAGCAACAGATGCTTTATGGAGGAGCAGGGTCTGCCCTGGTGGTCTGGACGCGTAGGGAGATCAGGTAGGACATCCAGTAAATCTATTGCACAAGCTTTAGAGGAGGGAAACTTAGAAGCAGTTTAGGAAGGAAATAGGAAACCACTGCAGTCTGAAGATTTCACTTCTCTGCTGTGGCAAAACAGAAGGAGTAAGAGGGTTCTGTGTCTTCAAAGGTGCCTGGAGAAAGTCGGGGAGATGGCAAGAGAGTCCGACATGACGGAGGAAACCTGTGAGGGAGATGAATGCTGGACATCAGCCTTCAGCCCCTGGACTTCTTTCACTCATTAATTTTATTCAGCTGCTTTTTGAACCTTGCTCATGTCCAGCAGCACCACAAAGTCCTGCAGCGAGGAGATAGCCACTCATTGGCAAGGGCCAGTGTCTGCTGCCCCTCTTACATCATTAGAAAGTCTTCTAAGTTGTTGGCGTGATGAATTCTTGGCTGTTGGTCATCACAGAGCTGTGATGCGACAGACTCATTTTAGCACACTATGCTGGCTTAATGGCAGTAATAGAAAGTCAATTTATAGGCAAGAGCAAATTGCCTTTTTATATGGGGAGGAGGATAATTCCTCCCATGTGTTACATTATTAAATCTGTAATCTTCATTTCTAATGCTTTTCAAAAGTGAATATTAACAGAATCTAAAATACAGATCTTAAATTTATGAGCTGCATTTTTTTCACCAAACTCCTCAAGTTCTATAATTTGTCTTTAAAGGTGAACTTCAGCAAAGGTGGGGTTTTCTTTTAGTTTAACTTAATAAATTGAAATCCCTTACTTGTTCCTTATCTCTGGACAAGCTTAAAGGCTCCAAAGATACTTAAATGTAAGTAGCAATAGTGGCTATTTCTGGCTTTGCTGAGTGGTGTGTTCTGAGTTCAGGCTTATTCCCTGGTGATAAAAGACACTGGAGAGAAAAAAAATGACACATTTTCCGATGCCATTTGCTAGCGAGGAGGCTGTTGTGATGCTCTCTTGTTGCCAAGGAAACGGAGCCTTGAACTCCTGGCTCCACAGGAAGGAGGAGGAGGAAGAGGAGGAAAGGACTTTGTTGTTTCCCTCCTGAGCTTGCTATGAATTTTGGACTCATGATCAGGACTGTGAACGTGTCCGGACCGAGGGTCCCTCTCTGAAGTTCACTTTCAGAATTGTGTGTCCTTATGCCTCCTTATGTTTGTCTCTATTTTGAAGTAAATCTGAAGGCTGGAGCCTGATGGCACAGCTCCGTTCTCGTACTGATACCATGGGGTAGGTGGCTGCACGCACACTGGGCATCAGCACACTTATTGCACGGAGCAGGGTGAAATGGAGCCTGTGGTGTGCAGGCAGTGGTGGAATGGGATTGTCCTTCTCTGACCTTGCCAGCACCATCCTGAGAAATCCCAGGGCCTCCTTATGTCAGCCCAGTCTCTGAGTATGAGATTAGCAATGTAACAGTTAACTGGAGGTGTGAGAAGGAAGCAAGTTATGCAGACACAGGTTCTTCATAGCAAGGTTAATGTAGTGTCCTCTCCTGACCTTGTTTCATTACTATTGATCCATCATCTTATAAAAGAAGTTCCCATCAAGCATTTCTTTTTTTGTTACTTATGTTAAAACTCTTTTTCACTCCTAAATAAAGATACATACAGCTCTGTGGTGCATGTTTGATCTTCTTGAACTGGCATTGTCTGGTGCCGGCTGTATCACAAGCCCATACTTTGCTTTTATTCTTCTTCATCTGTTCTCTTTTCTCCTCTCACAGTGGAGAGGGAGAAATCAGCAAGGTGCTCTGATGCATTTTGTTCATCCTTGCTTCTTCTACAAAATGTATTTAGAAATACTTGGCAGGAATGATGAGAGCTTGGTGAACTTGCTGCCATGTAATTGCCATGGGGTAGCCTTGCACCAAACAGCCATCCGCTTCTCCTGAGGCTGTGCTCGTCCACGGCTGTTTTACACTGTAAGTGATTAATACAAACTCCATTCAGTACAATATTGAACACCACAGTGGGTCTGTTCATGACAAAGGACTGATTCTTTCTGCACCTAATGGTTGGTAATTGAGAAAAGTAGATCTTTGTACTGTTCCTCCTATGTATTAATCTGCTGCATTGATGGCTTTCTCCTCTAATCCTCAGTAGTCTTCAGACAGGCATGATATTTTGATTGGTTTCCCATGTTCTCCAGTATCCTTCAACAGAAGTGAAGACAATTATGTCTGGTTTGCAGCTCTGGCCAAAAGGCTTTTTCCCCCCTCTATTGGAAGCTCAATATTCTCCTTAGACAAATGGTGAACTGAATTTCCTGAATGGACTCCACATAATTTGAGGTGTTTTTATAGCTGAGCATGGCTTTTGAGCATGCAGAAAACAGATGTAGGAGGCAGTTATGTGTCTGCCATGTTTGTCTGTGGGATTGTTTATCACTCAGATGAGTCTGCATTCAGTTCTAGGCTTGGGCTGTGAAAATTTGCTTGTGGGTTTTTTTTTCCTTAGGAGGCTGCTACTTAAATCTCAGTGCCTCTGTTTTTGGTATTGGATGGTGTTTTCCATGTCTTAACAGTTGCACTTGTCACCAGTTGAAGATATTTATGATGTATGATTGGCAGGGCTGTCTGCTATAAGATGAAGCCCAATGTTTTGTCCACTTTGATTTCTTAGTCACTATGAATCTCTTTACATTGTAAGGTCAGTCCTGTCCTCCTTTTGCGTATCAGAGCCTGACCACTCTCTAGCATCTGTCCAGAGATGCCTGCAGCATCTCTGCATTGTGACTGTGAGAGGCAGGGTGCTCTCTTTTCACTGCACCCAAGCAGAGCCAGGCACTTGGGGTGTATTAAAACGATCTTGATCCTTTGTACTAGGTTAGGGGAGGAAATGGTTCTGTTTAGTGTACCTGTGGTGGGATGCAGCAGCTGCCCAGCAAACAGGCACTGCACAGCCATGGACCTGTCAGAGGATGTGTCTGCATGAGCCAAATGCATAGACTTAAAGGAGGAAAATGTGCTGGCTTGCTTGCTTCCTTTAGCATTTGCTACAGCTTTACATGAAAGTACCTTTGGTGAAGCCTGACACAGATATCATCTGGTGAAATTGCCTGGAATTAGAAGCTGAATGCCTAGAATTGTTTGACTTCCCTGGAAACCAGACCATCCTCTCCCCCTCTCTGCTTCCACAGTGGATCAAGTAATTGCTTCCAAATGGACGCAAGTTATTAAGCAGTGTGTATAATTAAAGTCAACTCCTTGTGAATTCAGTCCTTCATTTCCTTAAGGAAAATATGATGAAGTAATTACAACCCAAGCTAAACACAAATCAAACGCTATTCTAAGTGCGATTCTGCACCGTGATTCTAGTTTATGAATGACTCCAGGGTTCTGTGGGCTTCATGCCTGTTACAGAAATTGGCTGTGGTTTTAATTGTGTTTATAACAAATGAACAAAAGGTTCCATGACTCACTCGCTGTGCCAAGACTGCTGCTCACTCTTTGTGCTCACGCAAACGTGGTCTTGACAGAGTCACTCGCTCCTAAAAGAGCGTCACTGGAGCAGAAGAAAAGGAGGAAAATCTTGTTAATAAATCTGGCCTTGTCAGTTCTTTCCCCCTGAATTTTGCCTGTACCAAACCTAAACTTTGCCTGCCTTAGCTGTGACTGTGAGGGAGGCAATTGTTCAGAGCTTCAGCCAGAAACCTGTCGTTACTCCTCTCTCCGTCATTCCTATGGTGGGAATGTCATAGCACATACTTCCCATTTTCAACCAAATTTGGTAGAGAAGTGGAAGGTAAGGAGACTCTACAGATGCTGTTAAAAGATGGCTCTGAGTAGAAAGACCCAGACTAATGCCCCAGAAGAAAAGGTCTGCTCTATAATCTCAGCTTCAAAGAAACGTTCTGAGTGAAAGCAAAGCACTGGAGCCAAGTGGTGTAAATCCCCTTGGTGAAAGGTAGGTCACTCCTCTGAGAAGTTGTCATGGCTTCTGGAGGCTCAGGACCTGAGTTCTTTTCTGCAGTGGGAAAACTTAGCTTGCGAACAGGCTGCTAAAGTGATCTTGTCCACTGCTCTCTTCCCAAGAGCTACTGAGTGAAGAGCAAAACGCTGGGCCAGGCAGGTTCAGTGGGCTCAGGAAGGGCAGAACAGCCTCTGGCAAAGCTTTCTGGCTTCGTGAAGCATAGGCAGGGCAGCTCTTTCATTTTGTGCCAACCTTCTCTTGTAATGACACTTTCTGGCTGCTTTATTTTTGGGAAGTCACCTCATTTTTGTGATCCTCTTCTAAACTGAGAGGTGTTTTGCAGCTCAAATTCCTTCATATTTCAGATCCTGGACTTAAGCATCATCCTCAGAGTTATTAACAGTGTGAGATGGATGACAGAGTTAGGACAAAGTGCACTTTGTCCTAACACAAAAGGACAAAGTCCTTTATCCTGCACAAAGTTCAACGCACTTGTAATTAAGTAGAGATCCTCACCTGGCCTTCATAACTTAGGTTGGTCAGTTGGAGGACTTGTAGCCACTGGGACATGTCAGCTCTGCCTCTGGTCCTCCTTTTGTGGAAGAGCAAGAAGAAAGCCCTGGGATGGCCTTGGCAGACAAACCAGCCACCCACCTTTGGCTTTTCATGTTTTCCTGGTGTCCAGATCATCGTAGTTTTGAGAGTTTTGAACTAAGAACACTTAGAACACTGCTGCTCATTGGTACTAGTCTGACATTTCCCCCAGCTCTTTAGGAATAAATATTACAATAGTACTTTAAAACCTGTTACTTATTGGTATCAATTGCCTGTGGCTGTGCCAAGTTACACATTTGCTGAGCCCATAAGCTAGACCTTCCTTTACTTGGCATATACTCAGATATAAGACTCCCAGGGTCTCCTGGGGGAGCAAATGTCAGAGGGGGGAGTCAAACTTCTAGTGGGGTTTAAACCACAAAGTCCAAGAAGTGGGAAGGCTGGGTCTCCTTCTTATTGTGCAGTTGGAATATATGTGTGTATGTATGTGGATATGAGGAAGATGTTCTTTACTGTGAGGGTGGTGAGGCATCAAAACAGGTTGCCCAAAGAAGTGGTGAATGCTCCATCCCTGGCAGTGTTCAAGGCCA
>JBAFWW010003255.1:0-12301 GCA_036873685.1 Agapornis canus
CAGGAGAGGTTTAGATTGGATCTAAGGAAGAAATTCTTTCCTGTGAGGGTGGTGAAGCACTGGAATGGGTTGCCTAGGGAAGCTGTGAATACTCCATCCCTGTCAGTGTTCAAGGTGAGGTTGGACAGAGCTTTTGGTGACATGGTTTAGTGGGGCAGGGAGATTGGAACTAGATGATCTTAAGGTCCTTTCTAACCTGAAACAGTCTATGATTCTATGTTTAAATTTCTGTGTAGCATAATACTGTGCTAATGGTGCTGCAGTAACATACAATATGAATGAGCACCTCCACTGTAAAGCTGGCTTTTCAGAGTTTCAGGTCGAGTATTGTGCCATATTGCCACACTCTTTGTGTTGATTTTAAATATCAAAATTTTGGTGAGGCAGGCAGGGGGCTGCAGGGGTGACTTCTATAAGACAAAAGAAATTTTCCCATATCAGAAGAGCCACTTTCAAACAGCTCTAAGACAGACTGACTGCTGGCCAAAGCTGATCCCATCAGTGATGTTAGTAATGCCTCAGGGATAGCATATTTTTAAGAAAGATAAAAAATACTGTGTGGAAGCAACTGGGAGAGAGTAGTGAGTGTATGAGAGCAACCTTGCAGACATCAAGGTCAGTTAATAAGGAATGGAAGGAGGTGTTCCAGATGCTGGAGCAGAGATTCCCCTGCAGCCCATTTTGAAGACCATGGTGACACAAGTTGTCCCCCTGCAACATATGGTTGTCCAGAGTAGAGCAGATCATCACATTGGAGCCTGTAGAAATTAAGAAATAGTAACATAAGGACAGGAAGTGATTCGATACAGCTGGTGTGGCTTCACAAGGGCAAGTCCTGCCTGACAAACCTAGTGTCATTCTGTGATGCAGTGACTATCTCAGTGGACAAAGGAAGGGCTACAGATGTTGTCTGTCTGGGCTTCCATAAGGTCTTTTACACAGTCCCCCTGACCATTCTTCACTCTAAATTGGAGGGTTATTAATTTGATTGGTGGACTCTTTTGTGGATGAGCAGTTGCCAGGATGGTTGCATCCAGAGGGTAGTGATCAACAGCTCAATGTCAAAATGGATATTGGTGAGGTGGGCTATCCCTCAGTGGTCCTTACTGGGACTGGTACTATTTTCATCAATGACATAAGCATTAAGATTGAGCTCACCCTCAGCAAGTTCGCAGGTAACGCAAAGCTGACTGGTGCAGTTGACAGACTTGAGGGATAGGATGCCATCCAGAGGGACCTGGACAAAAAGTGGGGCCATGTGAACCTTATGAGGTTAAACAAGACCAAGTGCAAGGTTCTGCACCTGAGTAAGGGCAACTCGCAGTATCAAATATAGGCTGGAGGATAAAGGAATTGAGAGAAGGACTGAGGAAAGGAGTTGGCAGTATTGCTGGATGAACAGGTTTTGATGTGGCATTGTGTGTTTGCAGCCTAGAAGGCCAACTGTATCCTGGGCTGCATCAAAAGTAGTGTGGTCAGAAAGGTCAGTAAGTCAAGGGAGGTGATTCTGCCCCTCTGTCCATTCTGGCAAGACCCACTTTGGAATACTGTATTCAGCAAAGAAAAGACATAGACCTGTGAGGATCACAAAATTGATCAGAGGGCTGGAGCACCTTTTCTATGAAGAAAAGCTGAGAGAGCTGGGGTTGTTCAGCCTGGAGAAGAGGAGGGTCTGAGGAGGCCTTTCAGTACATGAAGGTGACTTATAAGAAAGATAGGGACAAAATTTTTAGCAGGGCCTGTTGTGATACAAGAAAGGGTAATAATTTTAAACAAAAAGGGGGTATATTTAGACTAGATATAAAAAAGAATTTTTTTACAGTGAGAGTGGAACAGGTTGCCCAGAGAGTTTGCAGATGCCCCATCTCTGGAAACATTTGAGATTGGGGTGAATGGGGCTCTAAACAACCTGGTCCAGTTGAAGATTTCCCTACTCATGATGTCCCCTTTTTTTACTGGAGACAAAGATTCAGTATGACATAGACTAATTCTTGCCATCTTGATCATCACTAATTCCAGTAATCAGCAAGAGTGGTCTACTGGGTTCATCTCAGTAACCTCCAGCAGTAAGAGAAATTTTTTTGCTGTTGAAAGCCAGCATCTGCACTACATATATACAATTCAGAGGATTTTACTTCAGGCTGGTTTAAGTAGCTATATAACTGTAATTGTTAGATGTGCTTTTGGAACATATCTATCAGTTTAGTTGCATCTGGAAGGAATCTACAGAAAGCTAAAGCCAGTAATTAGGAATGATGAAAAAACTTGCTTAAAAAACACAGTTCTTATCTGAATTTGGAAAACTTGAATAGATACATCTTGACTAAGAGGGTGAATCTCAGTTTACAGGTTGTTTTGCAGTGTGTTTTGTTTCTCATGTTTCTGTGATATGAAGTAAGGTACTGGTTTCCTTTGTAAGTATATCACAGATTAGCCTGTGACATTATATCAAAACATTACACACTCCATGAAACATCACGGGAATTATACGATATTTCATCTTGCAACTTCACCTAGGCAATTTTACAAGGCCTGATTCTACTGCTAAAAACTGAAAGCCATTCACATGACATGCAAACCTGACAATGTTATTATATTCTCCTTCAAAATGTTATACTTACCACATGCTCACATCAGTCTGAGTTTTTTGGTTACAAAGAGGTCATGTAATCTCTTTGAAGAGATGAATCTTTATAGCTGTAAAATGACAAAGTGGAAACATGGTGTAGTTATAACTTACTTTTACAGAAGAAGTTAAAACTTTGGTAACAGAACGACAGCTTAGACTATGAATGCAACTTTATCTGCATGAGATTTTTCTTGCACTTGTGTTATGATGGTGTACTTTTCTCCTTTTCCCTCCCAAAAGGAGTTGTAAAACACTTGGACTAAGCTGTTTTTTTGTTTCTTTGTTTGTTTGTTTTTTTCCTTCTTCCTCTTCTCCCCCTCAACTTCTCCTTTAAAACTTCACTTGCAATTAAAAATACAGAAACTTAAAAGTTGAACTGGTACACTAAGGCAACTATCTGTCACTCAACACAGTGAAATCTCACTTTCTTGAACCCTACATTTTGTGTATTTTAAACGAATTTTTTCATTCTGTAACCCTTATTGAACAGTTGCTTTAACATTAAACAAAATTAATATAAGATTTCTACACAGTGTCTAGCTGCCTGAAGCCAGTGACTTCATTCTGTTAATAATAATAAATATAACTAAGTAATATTTCATGTTGGTCACGAATTGAAGACACTTTAATAAGAGCAAACCCCTAAACCATACCTCACTATAGAGGGATACTTTCTTAATAATGACTTTATATAATTGCTTCAGTGTTCTTACCTTCTGCTCTTAGTTCTCTATAGAAAGTTTTTACCCTACTTCTCTTACCCCACGAGTACATTTTTATTATTTCAATTGCAACTGAATGGAGGGATTTACATATTGTTAATTTGTTCCTTAATTTTACTTTTTTTTCTTTTTTTAAGCTTCTTGATTCTCCCTAAACAACACTTTTCAAAGTAAAGAATGGCAAGACTACAAATTGGCAGAGGTTTTGGAATCTTCTTCCAAAAACTGGAAACTTTGCAGCGGGAGAACATAATCGAATATCACCTTTGGGATGCAGCGTTCAAAACTTCATTTACTAGCATTATAACTGAATTAACTCTTTAATTAGCAACTTGGAGTGTGAGAAGGAAATTACATGATTGGTGACATATGATGGAGATGAAGTACGAAAATTTTTTCTGGACCAATACTGCTGATATATGAAAATCTGGTATTATAAACTGTTACTTACTCTGGGCTCTGCAGCTGCAGGCTGATTAAAACTCAGCAGGAACAGCTATAATAAACAAATACCACCTGCTACAAGAACAGGTGTTTGTGTCTTCATTTAGAAACCAAAGTAAAACAGGAAATGCCAAGGGGCTGAAGTAGATCAGTACTTATATTGACATAATTTGTTACTATTTGTCCTTGAACTTAGAAGCATATTATTCTGCTTTTAAGACACCTTGATAGGGATTCAGCACTCATTTCTAATAATTAAGCAGGTCTTTGCCTTCTCTGTGCAGGTGTCCATTCTTGATACTAGGTGCATTCACTTAAAGTATTTGTTTCTTCATTCACTGGTGTATAGCAGAATAGTTTTGACTAAAAGCATTATACACAAAACAAGTAAAAAACAGCATTTGATATTTTATTTAATTGCACTAGTCTTATGATTGGTTTGACATTTGTAGTCTAAATAAATAAATATAGTCATGGGAATCTATCATGTCTTATCTGTTTCTTGTTGGATTGTATAGATGATTACAAAAGAAGATATATATATTTTAAAATCAAAGTACAAATCATTCTGATTCAGGTATTTGTCTCAGTGGAACTTCTGATGCAAAGGAAGCCAAGGAGTATCTCTCCCAGTGAAAGTGAAGGTCTATTCACTGTGTGTCTTTCATATTTGCAGCTTCTCAGGGATGCAGAATTTTTTCTTCATAATAGTAGAACTTGAGTAATAGGAATCAGTCAGAGTAGTTACAGATAAAATGCAGCCAGCAGGGAGAGAATGACAAGGTAACAAACAAAGTTTCTGACAGCTCTGTTGTTTTGCTTTTTTGTTTTTTCTTTTGCAAGAGATGTCATGACAAATAAGTGCTGAAATCCCAAAATACTTAAAGATGTGAAGAGTTAATACTGGGGATACAAGCAATACCACAAAGTCATTTAAAATCTACACACTGCCAGAAGTGGATTTTAAAAAGGGGAGTCTGAGAAATGGAAAGCTTTGTGAAGATTTAACACATTTAAGATGTAAAAACTACTTCCTTGTCTTGTTTAAGAAGCCTGCATAGGTTAACAGGAGCTGGAACAGTATGCTGTCAAAGGTAGGATTACCTGGGGTTTTGTTTCGTTGGTCTGGAATTTTTGGCAGTCTAAACTCTTAATAATCTTGGAGGTAAATGATGTTTAAATCCTTCTTAGATCAATATCCTAAGACAGACAGTAGAAAGCCTAAGTTATTTCCTACAATGGCCATAGAGCATTTTGATGACAAGGTGCCTGGGTACCTTTCATGCTACTGAGTACTGGAGGAAAAAACTTCACTCTCTCAGAAAAAAAGGAAACAAGCAAATGTTAATACATGGGTAAAACCCAATTGCACTAATAATAAAGATGCCTGGAACTTATTTAAAAATGCATTTTCTATATTAAATATAATGAAATATTAAAATGAGTTTTGATGTAGGTGAGAATGCATTTTAATAATACACCTAATATCACTTCTAATTCTGTTCACAAAAGCATTCGCATTGTTATTATTAATTATTTAGAATTTAACAACTGTTACATTTAAGTCAGTAATGTAAGCAGGTTTTTATTTGAAGATTTTTTTACTATAACTAGATATGAGTATGAACTAAAAAGCTGGGAAGGAAATTAAATATGTTTTTAAAACTAACAAGAAAAAAAAAAAAGTAATTGTCAAAATAGTCCTGATGTAGGTTATAAAAGATGTAACTAAACTGAATGAATACTCAAATATATATAGAAATATAAGCTATCAGTACAGGCCTTTTAATATGGAAGTCAAACTAAACGTTTAGTTTAACAAAGTTAAGAGAAAGCTCAATTAGTCTCTAGAATTATGAAAATAAATAAAACTGATATGTCAAATATTCTGTGGGTAAAATCTTAAAATAGATTAATCACATATCACTGGACCTTTTAATTTTAGTTACAGTTGCCCATTGGCTGTTGTAATTAGTTGATTCATTGTTTGGTAGATAAAACTTTCAGTGAAATGCAAAGTTGTTGCAGAATTTGAATGGGGTTAACACTTTTTAACTTACAATCTCTGGAACTTTGAAATAATTTATTGGAAAATGAAGTTACTTTGAATTTGGAAAACTGCATCATAGAATCATAGAACAGTTAGAGTTGGAAAGGACATTAAAAATCATTTAGTTACAACCCCTATCATGGGCAGGGTCACCTTCCACTAGACGAGGTTGCTCAAAAGCCCCATCCAGCCCTGGCCTTGAACGCTGCCCAGGATGTGGCATCCACAGCTTCTCTGGGCAGTCTGTTCCAGTGTCTCATCAGCCTCACAGGGAGATTTTCCTCCGGAGCCTTCCACTCTCCAGCCTGAGTAAGTCCAACTCTCTCAGCCTGTTCTCATAGGAAAGGTATCCCTCTGATTATCTTCACAGCCTCCTCTGAACTCACTCAAGCAGATTCACATCCCCCCTGTGTTAGGGGCTCCAGAGATGAATGCAGTACTGCAGGTGGGGTCTCATAAGAGCAGAGGTGCAGAATCACCTCCCTCAACCTGTTGGCCACACTTCTTTTGATGCAGCCCAGGATACGGTTGGCTTTCTGGGCTGCAAGCACACACTGCCTGCTCATATTGAGCTCATCAGCCAACACCCCCAGAGTTCCTTCTCCTCAGGGCTGCTCTCAGTTCATTCTCTGCCCACCCTGTGTATGTGCTTGGGATTGCCCCAACCCAGGTGCAGGTCATTACACTTGGTATCAATAACTATTGCCCTGATATCAGTAAGTAGAACAGTGTAATTCATTCTTACCACTCTATCACGTAAAAGAGTAACGAAAAATATCTTTCACCCACTGCCAGAATCAGCCTTTGACTTTTGTGTATTTTAAAGCAACTTTTTATGTTTCTTGCCAGTCTGTTTCCCCTGATAAGGTTTCCTCTTTTTGCTCTTTTGAAGCTATTTCCTTGTTTATTTGAAAAGGGTTTTTTTTTTCAGTGATAGCTATCAAAACAAACAAGACCAAGTTTGTCCTCACTGGAAGTTCCTCTGTGCTAAAATCTGTTTCATGCTGAGCAACAGTGCTGCATTTTTTTACCTCACCTCCATGCAGGCTGAGACTTTGTTTCTTCAGTGTCACATGGGATACCTATCACACCACATAGTTATTATTTCCCTTTGCTATTATATAATATATGCTAAACAATGCATAAATGATATGACTTTTTTTTTTACTTTTTTTTTTTGGTGTCCTAATGGTCTTAACCATTAAAGCAGTTCCTGTTGGGAAATACTCGAATGTAGACAGCCTAGGAATGTAGCACTGCATACATGCACATTAGGGTAGGCAGGACAGAAGGGTCCACAATGAAAGTAGATCACTAACGATAAATAGAGATGAAGTTTCCAATCCCAAATATAAGAACCGATCACAACCAAATGCTATCTTGGCCCACCTTTATTTTATTTACTTTATTTATTTTATTTTATTTTTTACTTTATTTTATTTACTTTTTCTCATAGATAGCAGTTTTGGGACCAAGCAGAGTGAACCAATTTTATCTCCAGTAATAAAATTGGACTAGGCTATAAAGGCTTCTTATGAAACTAACCATATAAAATTCTTAAACTACCTATATGTGTAGAGACCTGACTATCCACAAGTACCAGCATCTTATTTTATCATGTGTATTTTTAGGGAATATCAGGAAACCTGACCTAATTCTTAGCTAGCTTATTCACAATTAAAACGTTGTAGAAAATTCATTTTAAACATTGTCAGTGTGTGAAGTCTACCCTAAATCACTGCCCAGATAAAGTAGTACTTGGGTAAATTTATGACGTCTGAGTAGACTACCTAAGGATGAGCTGGAAAAAAAAGAAGCAATAGAACATTGTTATGTTATGTGATGTTTGCTGACTACACATTTTTGTGATGTATTTGAGGTTAGAGAACAGTGGGTGAAAGAAAGCCTGATGAAAATGGTAACAACTGCTAATTGGCATTGGATATAAAGCAAGTCAGAGATTAGCCCCAGGCTATATGGTTAGCAAGGCCATTAGCAGCTTGTAGTTTATAATGCAATAACAGAGAAGACAGTTGCCAGATGGGAGGTGAGATTAACACACCACTGTGGACCTCCAACACCACACAAATGCTGAGTTTAATGTGAAAAATTTTGCTCAGGGGCCAGGCCACCAGCCAGGACTAGAACACATCCAGTGGTCAACATTAGTGTCCTGTGCCCTTGGGTCTGTGAAGGGCTGTGACTGTGGTTGAAGGATAAAACCATTTACCTAGATATTGCTATCCATCACCATACTAAAAATATTTAGTAAATAAACTTTAGATTACATCACTTACATTAGATAATGTCGTTCTGTTCTTGTAGACACTGACCAAACTATCTGATCACAAGAGGAAATCTTTTTACATACCTGCCATATGAGGAAAGTCTGAAAGAACTGCTTTTTTTTCAGCCTGGAGAAAAGGCTCAGGGAAAACCTCATCACCATGTCCAGTATTTAAAGGGTGGCTACAAAGAAGACAGAGACTTCCTTTTTACAAGGGGCCACATAGAAAAGATAAGGGGTATAGCGGGGGCAAGTTACTCCTAGGGAGATTCTGACTGGGTGCAAAAGGAAAAGTTTTCACAATGAGAACAATGAGCCATTGGAATAATCTCCTCAGGGAAGTGATGAATTCCCCAACACTGGACAATGATTTGGCTGGGCAGGATGCTGTGACACCTAGTCTAGATCATGCTTTGACAAGAAAGTTGGACAAGATGATTGTTGAGGTCCCTTCTAACCTTGTATTCTATGATTCTATGAAACACCAAATGTCACAGCAAAGGGTTTTCTTGTCAAACTGTATAACTCATGATTCTTTTCTTTAAGAGAGCATAGAGTTGGGACTGGGGAAAGAAAGAAAACCAGATCTGTGCTTCTGTAGGAAAAAAAGGTAAGTCACTGCCTCACTAATTGAAAGAACATACTTAGAGGTGGGCAGCTGGCATAGTAGTTGTCTTCTAGAAAGAAATATGTTTCTTTATACTTACAAACCATTTTAACTCATCAGTCCACATCTAAAATAAAATCCTACAAAATCTGATCAATTCTTATTTTGTTCAAGACTGTGAAAAAGAGATGTACATGAATGTCCAAGATGTTACAAGCCCAGGACTATTAATATTATTGTTATTATTATTGTTGTTGTTAGTATTGATATTACTATTGTTATTATTATTGAATCTTACAAAGGCTGGAGAATGGTGCATGGAATAGTTCTTTGTCTCTTAACCTTGGAGGTTTTTCCATATTTTGTAGGTCCAGAAGCTTTCATGCACTGTGTTCTTTTAAAAGAGAAAGCAATGAACTTTAAAAGCAAAGCAATGTTTTCAATGCTCTTGAAAGCATAATGATATCTGATTACTAGGTAAAGGCTTTCTGAAAGAGTTCAGAATCTTTGAATGCTCTGAAAAGTCTTCCTTCCATTTATCTTTATTTGAGTTTATTAAATTGCTTTTAGTCACAAATTGTCCTCTAAGACTGAGATGTCAGATGCACTGTTTATACTGGCAGTGCTTGAAATACTGCTGGTGTCTCATTGTTAGTGTATGGTATACATCCATTTGCATGGATATAAGGTTAATCACAATATAGTGGCTGGTTTGCCCCCAACAATTTCTGAGTTATTTGAGGTGGAGTCAAAAATAAACAGTTATTGAGATATATGTTATTAGAAATAATCTCTCACCATCTTGGATGTTTATCTGAATTCTGTTTTCTTGTCTTCCTCCAGGAAAAGCTGACATTGCCTGATGTTGTTTTATTAGACATTACTAGAAGAAAATCAGTAAAGCTTCTAAATGGCTCCAATAACTGTGTAGGGAGTACATGGTTCAAGTCTAGAATATATTTTGCAATTGTTAATATTTAATATTTTCAGAATTTATGTTCACATGGGTTTTATTTTGTGGTCCTTTTTCCTAGAAAGTGTTTTATTTGATTTTTAGCACTCAAATAAAACCTTCTCATTTTGTGAGTAGGGTGGAATCTCAGGAAATATTCCCAATTTTCTAGAATTTGTCCAAATATGCTGTTGTATCTGGAATTCTGGTAGGATCTCCAAAACCAGACAATACTTGCATCTTCTCTGTAAAGAGAATTTCCCTGAGAGGTACCTACAGTTGGCTGATGTGGCGGGTAGTGTCATAGCAATGCTCCAGTAGTCTTTATATTACTTTTTCCTAAGAGGTTCTATGTGTGCATACTTTACCAGACTACTCTTTTAATTAAAAAATAAGGTGTTTTTTAACTAGCTAATATTAGTGTAAATAAGTTATCTTTTGTCTTTTTCCCATTTGCCTCAATTATGATGATTTCCAAAGTTTTGCAAATTGCTATTTAAACTTCAAGTACTCCAAGTTATAGCACTGCATAAGTGTTTATTATTACTGTGAAAAATAACAAGCTTATGTTATGCTCAGCAATGAAAGCTAAGGGAAAGGGAAAGATAAGGGTGAGCAAGTGGCTGCTGGACATTTAAAATTTGATTAAATTTTAAATCTGTAAACTATTTTTAAAAACCAAATTTAAGTTAATTCTGCTCAAATATGTCCTCTTTCTCATTTATTTTTAATTAAATCTTTTTAAAAAATCAAAATGCTGAATAGTAACTCAGTATTTGCTATTCTGTAGTTCTTTCACAGCCTAGTGCTGATCTCTTGCTCAAGATAGTGATCTTAAAAATATTCTATTTTATATTCTATATTCATTCATTTCCTATAGTTTATGCAACAGTTTTGACAGTACCTCAAGAAGCAATTACTCAAGTAATTGTTCTATGCTCTATAATTGTGATGAAACATTCAATTGAAAACCTGTTTATTTCCTCTGTTCTCCGAAGTCTCTAAGACAAAGATGGGATTGAAAGGAAAGTGTGAAGATCTAAAAGTACAGCATAACTGACTTGGTTAGAAAATTTGCCTGTGTGCCTGACTTCTATAACATTTTGTAAATGTCAGCTGGGTGCTATATCAATGGTAATAACTTTTAAAAACCTCATACAAAGGTATGGACCATCATTTTGGAGAAATTAATATTCATATATTTTTATTCCAGTTCACTGGGTTTCTGAATCAAAAAGCCATGATCAATCATCCAGAAATATTGTAAATTACTTATAATATTTAGAGCTGTGCAAACTTCCAGGGTAAAAAATATCTTGGATATTACTGGATTGAGTATTCAACTAGTTAGTAATCAACTAGGTTAGTATTCCCTACTTGTAAACACTGTTTTTGAAAAAAATGAGTGAGGGCATTTCAAGAGAAGTTTTTAAGATCAGAAAAACAGAATTGCAAGATTTATAAATAATAATTTTCAACAAAATGGTAAACTATATGGAATGTATTAAACCAGTCAAAAATATAAATTTACTGTTTTCTACTGTGTCCTCTTCCAAATCAATCAAGTTAGTTACATTTTTGGTACCAAACTTGTTTTGGCCTACATAATGTCTGAGAGCTAAAAAAGTACAAGATATCCTCTGTGCAAAAAGAAATGGTTTAACTCAAGCATAACATTGGAGGGAAGGGAAAGGTGATAGATTAAACTTCCTTGTACAACAAACCTAAAACTTAAAGTCTTCAGGGAAAATAGTAGACTAGGCAGATCTAACATGCACATATACTGCTGAAAAATTACTCCAAGCTGTTCCTGCCAAAAATGCCTTTGTAAATGCTATTAACTCAAAAGCCTTTAGCCTAAATACTCCCATAAACTAGAATGGAAACTCCTGGAGTTTTCTATAATCCTGTCAGTCTGCATACATGTGTGCCACTTCATTCAACTGGCAGGTGGTTTGATCAATACCTGAGTCACAGAGATTTAGAGATCTGAGCCTTTTCATTGTCCCATTTCTGTGTCAATGATGAGCCTAGTATAAATTGTGAACAGAAAGATAGACAGAGGAAATGTGTCTCAGGTAGAGTTATTACTCCCCATTAACCTTTTCCAAGAGAATTTCAGATCACAGCAAGAGAACTGGCTCCAGTTTAATGTTGACCTGTAATCCCTGTAGTAATAACACTGAGATAAGGCACTGGATTGAAAACTATTTCCCAGAGCTCATGGTCTTATTTTTTTAACTGTTAAATACCTAACAGTATGTATGTTGTTATACTAGAAACAAAGGGCTGGATAGAAATGGTGGAAAGTCACCTAAAGGCCATCATATTTGAAAAACCATGGCAGTTCCTGACAACTGGAAAAAGGGAAATATAACTCCCATTTTCAAAAACAGACAAATGGATGACACGAGGAATTACAGATCAAGTCAGTCTCACCTCTGTGCCTGGCAAAAACTTGGAGCAGATTCTCCTGGAAGGCATGCTAAGGCACATGAACAACAACAAGGTGCTTGGTGGCAGCCAGCATGGCTTCACTAAGGGGAAATCCTGCTTGACCAATTTGGTGGCCTTCTACGATGGGGCTACGGAACTGATGGACAGGGGTAG
>JBAFWW010003264.1:0-10908 GCA_036873685.1 Agapornis canus
ACCGCGCCGTTCCCTGAGGCGGCCTCAGCCTTGGCCCGGCGGTGGTAGGCGGGAGAGGGCCGCACCATGCCGGAGCAGGCCGTGCTGCGGGCTGTTGTTTCAGTTTGAAAGTACCTCTGAGTTCTTGTCTCCTTTCCTGGAATGACTGTCGTTTCCCACCTCCCACGGAGGAATGAGTTAGGCTCGGAGCTGGCGCCGGCTCGGGTACCCGTGCAGAACCCTCGGTAAGCCAAGGTTGGTATTCCTCGTTCTCCCCTTCCTCCATGGGTCTGGGATGTTCCTGCCGTGGTTAACGCTGCCCGAGGGGGAGGGCGGCTGCTGGGCTGAAGCTCTGTATCCATCCCATCAAGCTCCGTGCTAGGGATTGCTGCTGCCAGCCCATGTCTGCAGGCAAGGTGAGCTGTATAAGAGAAAAAGCAGGTCTTGGCGTTCTGGCAGTGTGGTGATGGCACCTTTGGGCGTTTTGCTGTCCAAAATGGTGCTGGCAGTCAAAATACTATTTTGCAAGTCCCCGTAGGCAGAAGCTCCCCAAGGTGTAAGTAACCATCCAGTCTCAGCTGAGCGCTGGGGAGATGGGAAGTGGGTTTCTCTGGTCCTCTTTATCACTTGGTTTTAAACACAACAAACATCTTCCTAGAAGACCCAAGTTTTACTTAACCCTGGGTAGGGGCATGTGGGTTGACTCATTCCTGTCTGTGCTCTGATGTGGGTTAGGAACTCATGGCCTAAGCTGCTTCTTACCAAAACCTGGACCCTTTCTCTGTCCTTGAGATGTGTTGCCTCCGCTGCTCACTGGTGGGTTTTACTCTTCTCTTAAGTTTATACCAGTTTTTTCTGGACATCTCTAGGAAGACTGGAACTTCATAGTGAGTTGTGATATTCTGCAGTAAAACCAGGCAGCAGCTCTTGTGTAGGATGTTCAGTTCCAGTGTACTTCTGTTCCATGTTTTGATAGGCAGTTCAGCTAAGTTACTGCTATAACAGTTCTTTTATCTTCACAGCAGGTGTTGTGCATGATACCTGTGGGTTTTGTGTTTTGTGGATAGGATATTATCCTGTCCACAAGGTGAAGGCAACACTTCACACTCATTCCAGCTCTTTCTAGTCCACAAGTGCTGCCCAGAAAGAGCAGAGGAAATCTCTTACATACATCCCTTGGGTAATGTGCTGGGATACCCAAGCAGCAGGAGGAGCAGAACTGCCTCACAGGGGTGTTTCAGCTGTGGTGGGATCAGCTTGGGATCTGCCTTGATGTCTGTAAATCTGATCTGGTAGCTTCTTGATTGTACAGCATTTGGTGTACCTCAGCCTGGGCAGAGACTAGTGTCTCAACCCATGCCCCCAGTGGGGCCAGGAGATCCAGTGGCTGACAGCAGCTGGGATAGTGGCTTTCCTGACTTGGACCTGGGTAGTTGGGATACATCTCTTGAGAGCACATGGCTCAAACACATGCCTGGCTGTGTGTGGGCAAAGCCTGACCCTCCCTAGGTCCAGTCATCCTTAGCCCATCAGTAAGGGGAGCCTCTGGTTCTTGTCAGCTCCTCTAAACTTGCCTTCTGGCAGCTTTGCAGGGACACAGGAGAGTTTTCAAAGCGAACTGTGGGGGAAGGTTGACTGGAAAATTGCCCATCTTTCTTCTAAGACCTGACACCAGCTATCTTCTTCCTTGCAGAGAGAGCTGTTCCCTGGGCTGCTTCCCTCACCCTTCCCAAATGTGAGCACTTCGCAGCCAGCACGGAGAAGCGCCTCATCTTGTCTTGCTTCTGCCTCCTGTTCTTTTGTCGGAAAAAGCCAAACCAGATCGGTCCACAAAGAACTTGAGCTGATCTGAGGAGACTGGAGTCTCAGTCACTTCTTTGCTTCACAGGATCCTCGCTGTTGGCTGGATTTTCTGTCCTTGACTTCAGCAGATCAGCTACGAGGAATCAGGATCTTTGGTACTTTCAATTCTTGGTTTTGTTTGAACCTTCTCCACCAAGAAGCTGAAGCTGTCCCTGCTGAAATCCCGTGTTTTTCCCCAAGCATGTCAGAAAGCTGGCAGCAGCAACAACAGCAACCACCGCAGCCACCACAGCAGCACCACGCTGGGGCAGCCACTCTCACAGAGCACTCCATCCCGCCCAGCACTGACAACTCCTTGGGCTGTGCTGTCTACGGCATACTGCTCCAGCCAGACCCCGGTCTGCAGCACCCCCAGCACGCCTCCCTCCAGGTTGGAGACCTGTCCCACAAATGTGGGGTGTGTGGCCATGACCTCACACACCTCTCCAACCCCCATGAGCACCAGTGCTTGCCAGGCCATGATCGCTCTTTCCAGTGTACTCAGTGCCTGAAGGTCTTCCACCAGGCCACTGACCTTCTTGAACACCAGTGTATCCAGGTGGAGCAGAAGCCCTTTGTGTGCGGTGTCTGCAAGATGGGCTTCTCCCTCCTGACCTCGCTGGCACAGCACCACAACGTTCACAACAGCAACACCATGAAGTGCTCTATCTGTGAAAAAACCTACAAGCCCCCTGAGGCAGAGCATCTGCAGCCTCTTGACACCTCGGAGAAGCCCTACAGCTGCTCCATCTGTCAGAAAACCTTCAAGCACCTCTCGGAGCTGTCCCGGCATGAGCGCATCCACACGGGCGAGAAGCCCTACAAGTGCACGCTGTGTGACAAGAGCTTCAGCCAGTCCTCCCACCTGGTGCACCACAAGCGGACGCACAGCTCAGAGCGGCCCTACAAGTGCACAGTGTGCGAGAAGACCTTCAAGCACCGCTCCCACCTGGTGCGTCACATGTATGCACACTCTGGGGAGCACCTCTTCAAGTGCAACGTCTGCGAGCTGCACTTCAAGGAGTCCTCAGAGCTGCTGCAGCACCCCTGCACGCCCAGCGGGGAACGGCCGTTCCGCTGCGGTGAGTGTCAGAAGGCTTTCAAGCGCCCGTCTGACCTGCGGCAGCATGAGCGCACGCACAGTGAGGAGCGCCCCTTCAAGTGTGACCTGTGCCAGATGAGCTTCAAGCAGCAATACGCGCTGATGCGCCACCGCCGCACGCACAAGGCTGAGGAGCCCTTCAAGTGCAACCTGTGTGAGAAGGGCTTTGTGCAGCCCTCGCACTTGGTGTACCACCAGCACGTGCACGGCATAGAAAACCTCTTCAAGTGCAACGTGTGCCAGAAGGGCTTCAACCAGTCCTCGGAGCTGCTGCGGCACAAGTGCGTGCAGAACGCAGAGCGTCCATTCAAGTGTGGCATATGCAACAAGTCCTACAAGCGGGCCTCAGCGCTGCAGAAGCACCAGCTGGCCCACTGCTCCGAGAAGCCCCTCAAGTGCACACTCTGTGAGAGACGTTTCTTCTCTTCCTCCGAGTTCGTGCAGCACCGCTGCGACCCGGCCCGTGAGAAACCCCTCAAGTGCCCTGACTGTGACAAGCGGTTCAAGTACGCCTCGGACCTGCAGCGGCACCGGCGTGTGCACACCGGTGAGAAGCCCTACAAGTGCCCCTCCTGCGAGAAGGCCTTCAAGCAGCGTGAGCACCTCAACAAGCACCATAGTGTGCATGCCCGGGAGCAGCAGTACAAGTGTATGTGGTGTGGGGAGCGGTTCCTGGACTTGGGCCTGCTGCAGGAGCACAGCGTCCAGCACACCACTGAGGGTGCCTACCAGGTGGCTGCCTGCTTGTCATGAGCCTCCTGCCCCTTGGTAGCTTGCAGCTTGCATGTGATGCTCTGGAGCCTCAGCCTTCCCCTTCCCTCTTCTTGGTTGTAAACAGAGTTTGGGGATAGAGGGATAGGGAGGTCAGGCAGGTGAACTTTCCTCTGGCCTCTGTGGTTGCTACACCACTTGTTTTACAGGGGCAATGGACAATGTGAAAAGCTCAAAGGGGTGGAGAGGAAAGGAGGGAGGTGATGAGACAAAGCAATGCCTGTAGTAGCCTAGTTCACGCTGTACCTGCAGTTCCAGTGCTGGGAGCTCAGCTGTGGGCACCAGCCTTTTGCATGCGGCCTTTTTTCAGTGCCCTGCCTGATGTGTTGGTGCAGAGGGCTGGGTGACACCTCCTGAGAGGGCTTAGGGGAAGGGCAGAGAGGGTTCAGTGAGGAAGTAGCAGGTTTCTGCTTCTGGGATCTTCCACCTTTAGTCCAAGCTCAGTCGCAATGACTACTTCAGTTTGTTAGTGTTGACTGCCCTGACCTCCCCTGCTCTCCCTCTTTCTAGAGTGTAGAAAGGGAAAAGCCATGGGGCCACACAGCTCCTAAAAGCACTTTGGCATTGCTGCTTTTGCAGTCATTGGGTGTCACACCCTGCAAGGGTCCTGAGCAAGCCTGCCCATCCCTGCCGGCAGTATGGGGAGAAGTAGCAAGCGCTGTGCCACTACCGGCAAATGTGGCAAAAAGGGTCTCCCTGCCCTGCTCATGACAGAGCCTGCTTCCTGAGGGACCCAGCCCTCCTGCCAAAACTCCCTCCCAGCCTCTGGACCCCTTTGTACTGCTTGAGCTGTTAGCATCCCCCCAGGGGCATCAGGCAAAGAGCCCTCCTGGCAGTTCGATCAGCAAAGGTTGAGAGAACACTACTAATAACCTACAATTTGAGAAGTGTTACCCTTACCAACAGGAACCCATGCTGCCAGGAGCTTGGTGGCTGATTTGCTGGAGGGAACCAGAACAAGCTAGGGGCATTCATCCTGGCTGGCAGGCTGGGCTCTAGCGGGAGGGGAGGTCAGCAGTGGGTAAAGGAGTGCATTTTTCCCCTCTTGTGGGAGTCCTGTTTTACCCCTTTACTCTTTCTTTACCTCTTCTGTATTTTTCAGGTTTTGCACAGTTCCTGTAAACATCACTTACAAATAAATTTCCCCTAGCAAAGTTGATGCAGCCTCAGGTGTTTTCCTCTGCAGGAATTTGCTGGCTTCTCATGACCGAGGGACCTGTTATATGCCAGTTAGATGCCTTGGAGATGGAAGGTGTGCTCATTAGGTTGCTCATCAGCCTTTCCCACTGTCTTTGGAGACATTAAGACATTAAACATCCATCTGCAGGGATAATCACCTGCTTGCTGGATGTGGTTGTGGACAACCTGTTGTAGCTGACCTTGTGCAAGCCCGTTCGTTGGACAAGATGGTTCCCTGAGGTCCCTGCCAGCCTCATCTCTTCTGTGCTGTTTGTTGGCCATTGTGTGAGGTAGGAATATTGTGATGAGTGGTAATTAGTAAGCAGCAGCCAGTAACTTGCCCTTGTGCTGCACAGGTGGTTAGAACAGGGTTAATAAATGTTGTCCACAGCAAATAGAGGAAGATGAACCAGGTTGGGCAGTGCCTGCTTTGCTGGTTGGGAACACTCATCTAAAAGGTGGAGAAGGACTTTTGTTTCGAGGATGTTGAGGAGGGATGGAGACAATTCAGTGATAGATCTGATGTTGGGACTCAGTCTTCATGTGCAGCTTTAAGTGGGTTAAAGCAGACCTTGCTCTGTGCTGCCCAATGAAGAGGGACCGATGATTATCTTCATGCTGCCTCAAAGATGTAGAACTTCCTACCAAGTTTTCTGTCTGTGTTTCTATTTCATTTTTTCTTGTTTTGCCTTTTTTTAAAAAGAAAGCAGTTTGTTAATACTCATTAAAAATACTGTATAGTTTAACTTGATGTCATACTGGATCTTTTAAACAACAAAAAAAGTGATGCCTTGTTTAAGATCTCCTTGGTTCCAAATAGCTGTTTTTTGCTGTTTAATATGTAGCAAGGTCAGTGTATGCTTTACTGTAGGAGAAAAAATTAGCCCAAGGAAGGCTAATCCTGTCCTTACAGAAGGGCTTGATGGTGACCAAGGGTGTTTGCATGGGATCAGGGCCAGCTGGGGAGCCTGGCACCCACCTGAGCCCTCGCTCTTCTCCTGCCCAAGCTCCACATGGCCGCCACAGTTCCCACAAAGCCAGGGGTTCTGCAGCAGCCAGGATCAGTGCCCAGAACAGGAGCTTGCAGAGAAGCTCATCTTTAGTAGGAGCA
This sequence comes from Agapornis canus, assembly GCA_036873685.1. Taxonomy (NCBI): domain Eukaryota; kingdom Metazoa; phylum Chordata; class Aves; order Psittaciformes; family Psittacidae; genus Agapornis; species Agapornis canus. The sequence goes on from JBAFWW010003264.1 coordinate 5,985, forward strand.
GGGTGTGAAATAGAGGCTGCTGAAGCCCCCAGGGGCTTTTGTGCCTTTATTATTTTCTGGGGTGGCTGCTGGCTAGAGGGCAGGGGATTGGAGGAATTGTTGGCATGGCCCCTTTGTGGCTATTCCCTGCTCTCTTCCTGCCCCAGGGCCTTGGTGGCTGCCTAAGTGGCTGGACAGCCTCAGGTGCTTGGGGCAGAGGAGGGTGGCAGTGTGCCCCAGGCACAGCTCTGCACCCTGCGCTGGTCACAGAGCTGGTGGATCCCATCCCCTTTATACCCCTGGGCACAGGGACTGTTGTGGACTGTTTGTTTTCCTCAAGCTGCACAGCTGGGAAAGCCCTTGATGCCCAGCAATGAGCTCCAGCTCTGCTTAGGATGTGGGGCACCATACCTGGGAGAGAAGAGATACTGTGGGGAGCTTGGTGGAGAGAAGTGCAGGTCATCAGCTGGTGCCTGTGAGCTGGTGCTTCCAGCTTCAAAACCATCTTGGTGCATAATTAAGTAGGACTGGCTGTGGTGACGCTCTTGTTTGCTGCCCAAATCCAGTAGAAGACCATGTTGGCTTCTGCTGCCAGATATGCATACTGGCTGGCGAAGGACCCATGTGGAGCAGGCTGTCAAGTGGCCACCAAGAGCCTCAGGGGTGCTTTTACAGGGAGATTATCTAGTTGGGAGCAGCAGGTTGATCTCTGCTGCTGTGGCTTAAGTCCTGTTTTGACCTGAGAGGTGATAGAAATGGCCAGAGGCATGTGGGTGTTAGGAGTGTGGTGCTGGGTGGGAAAGCAATGGCTGGCCAGGCACCCACCACCAAGGGCTCTGCTAACTGTTGGTGTTTACTTCTCAAACGAGAGAGCAGTTGTGGCCAAAGCCTCTTGTGAGTAAACCATGTTTCTACTCTGCACATGTGTTGCACTTTCTTTCTGACATTTCTTTCAAGAGACTTTCAGGCTTCTTCATGCTGCCTCCACTCGGCCTCTGGCATCACTTACTGTCGCACAGCACCCAAGAGGCTCACCATGCTGGAGCTGGTGTTGCATGTGTCTTCAAGACCTGGTGATCAGACCTGAGGGTGCTCTGTAGGGCAGCTCGAGCACAGGATGCTGCTGGGGAGGTGCTTGGCGGGGTTCAGCTGGCTAGAGGCTGTGTGGATGTTGTCAGGAGATAAGCCCATCTCTCTAGGGCTGCTGTTCCTCTGTTTTCCTGGGTACAGAAAGAAAGTAGACTGTTACCTGGGCTTTTTGCTGGTCTTCACTTCCTCTTAGCCTACCTTACCTACAGATTGCCTTTAGCTATGTCTCAGCCCCTTCCCCTCCACAGCTATTTTGTTTATACTTTTGTACAATAAGATCTTCTTGGCTTCTTCACCCTCTGTTCAACTCTTTATTTGCAAGCAGCAGTTTGTTTTTCATCCTTTTTTTTTTTTTTCCTTGTTTTTTCATTTTGATTATGAGGTCTCTTCCCCCTTTCGCACCCCAAATTCCCTTTGTCCTGCCCCAAATTCCTCTCCCAGGTTGAGATCCAGGTGATACCAAACCTGATGATAAGGCTAGGTGCTGGGACCCTAGTCTTGCTGAATGCAATGGTCCTTTTCCCCAAGAGGCTATCCATCCCACTGGGAACAGGCTGTGCTTTTGGCTTAGCAGGTTGGCTTGGCCACATCATGTCTGTGGTGCAGCTCTTCTCTGGTGAGAGAAGAGCCAGAGCAGGCCTGTAGGAAACACGTGCTGAGGTGAGAGCAGCCATTTCCATGGTAGGTCCCTTTGTCACATCTCCAGGGCTGGGCATTTCTGGGGAGAAGTCATGGCCCTTGTTGGAATGGGAGTGCTGGATCACTCAGTTCCCTTGGGAATACCTGCTGAGCAGCTGTGGGCATCAGGCAGGCAGGTGAGCTGAGTTGGCCATGATGTGGGCACCTCTAGGACCACAGGTATCCCAGGTGGCCCTGGCAGTTCTCTGGGACCATGTGCCATCCCTGCCATCTGGGTGGGAAGACATGCACACTCTGCTCTTGGGGCCCATAAGTGGAGGGCAGGGGGGAAAGCATCCTCTCACAGTAGTTTGGGACCACGTCTGGATGCTCCAGCCTGGCTGTGCACTGTTAGGAGGCAGGAGAGCACTTTCTACACTTCGCTTGGGTATTTACCATCAAATCAAGGCTGGTGACAGAGCCTGGCTATTAATATTAAGTAAAAAACCCCACTTGTTCAAAGTTTGACTGTTTCTCCCTTGGGTGGCGAGCTCAGCTGTGGAAGGTTCCTGTACACGTGATGCTGAGATGCAATAATGGCTGCTGCAAGGGCTGGGGCCAGCAGCTGCCTCTGCTGCTTGCTGGGCATGAAGGAGCTCCTGTCACAGCATATGCTGGGTGCTTGGTGGGAGAGCAGCACAGCAGGAGAGAGCTGGACTACAGGCTTATCTCCATATCCTCTGGGCCATGGATCTGAGGGATTCCATGACTGTGAGGTTTTCGGTTATCCTGACCTGTGCTCGTGCCTCTGGCAGAGTTCCCTGGGGCCATGGGGAGTTGCAGCCAAGGATGCTGAGGTTTGTGTGGCTTGCAGTGCCTTTAACACTGCTCCATATGTTTCTAAGATGATACTCCATGTATGTGTGTATATATATTGTATTAACACATCCTGCTCTTCTGTGTGAGTGTCAAATGGGTTTGCTTTACTAATAAATTTATAGTTATTTATACATTCCTGTGGATGTGTAAGATTTCTGGAGTGGAGCCTCCTCTGTTTTCATGTTCTGTCTGGCTCTGCTTTATGTATTTATTTTTTTCCCATGTTTTCTTTCTTTCCCCTGAACTTTTTCTGATGGAGAAATGATTGTTTATCCACTTGGTAACCAAAACTTGAGACACTGGGTACAAGCAGGCATCCAGGGTTGAAAGCAAAAGCAAGCAGAGTCTACAGTGTGATTTTCATAGAATCACAGACTGGGTTGGGTGGGAAGGAAGGGTCCTTGAAGTTCCAAAGGGTCCAGTTCCAAACCCCTGCCATGGGCAGGGACACCTTCCACTAAACCAGGTTTTGCCCCTTGCTAGGGGTGAACGGTTCTCTGGGGCAAAGCTGGGGCTTCGGAGGAGAAGCAGGCAGGATTCTGTCCGCCAGGAGCACCTGTTCAGGAGGCAGAAGCTGATACATCTTGCCCTCCAAGAACCGCAGCCCCTCACCTGGCCATTTTAGCTTTCTCAGACAGTTTTCTGGCATCCTGTGATAGCAAGAGACCTGCAGACAACCTGACTTGCTCCATCCCACACCCAGGTGAGATGTGTGTTTGAATCACAGCTGCAGGTTTGGGATGGGAAACTGAGGGACAGTGCTCCACCTGAGTCCTGCAGCTGGGAGGTGGCATGGCATCCCTTCATGCTGCATTCTCCATTCAGAGCTCCTTCGATTAAAGTGCAGAGGTGCTCTGGAGGAGGAAGAGAAGGGATATCCTCCTCTTCAGGAGAGGGCAGGACCCCTTCCCCTCTGCAGACACTGATCCTGGGTCATCTGTCCCTCTGGCAGCTGTGCTGAGCCCTGGGCGGGCATTAGTGCCACAGAGCAGGATGGTGCCTGGTGGCAGAGTCATAGAATCCCAGCCTAGTCTGGGTTAGAAGGGACCTTAACCCTCATCCAGTTCCAACCCCTGCCACAGGCAGGGACATCTTCCACTAGACCAGCTTGCTCCAAGCCCTGTCCAACCTGGCCTTGAGCACTGCCAGGGATGGGGCAGCCACAGCTTCTCTGGGCACCCTGTGCCAGCGCCTCAGCACCCTCACAGTGAGGACCTTCTTCCTGACGTCTAATCTAAATTTACCCTCTTTCAGTTCAAAACCATTCCCCCTTCCACATCTCCATAAAGCTTAGGGGTTTTTTTAGGGAGATTTTCTTTTATGTTTTTCTTTTCATGCTCTTTTGGGAAAACAAAACAAAACTCTGTAAAATTTCCAAAGAAAAATGAAGGAGGGAAAGGCAACAGTGGAATTTTGCCACTCTGTAACTTTGCCAAAATTGGAGAGGTTTGGAAAGGTAGAAAATAAAAAGGGTGGCAAAGAAAGGAAGAAAATGAAACTCCTCATGCCTACTTTGCATTCAGGAGTAGAAAAAAGGAGCTTTGGCAGATTTTCATTACAGAAATTGTAACTCCCCCTCTCTCCTCCTCCTGCCTCCCCTTGTACTCTCCATGTATTTGGTGCTCAGGTGGCTTCCAGGGGGGAAAGCTGGAGGACAAGAGCAGGGTGTGAGTTTGGGCAAGCTCTAATGAGAAGCATCTCGTGTGTTCCTGTCTCCTCCTGCATCTGGTGCCACTGAGGGGCTGTGGAACATCCAGGCCACGGACTCCATTGGGAACAGGCAGTTTGGATTTCATCTGAACGCTGGACCTGAGGAGCAGTGGTTAGCCAGAGCTGAAGAGGGGATTGCAACATAGCTGAGCCAAAGGAGAAACAATGTGAGTCTAATTTGACTGGATTGCTCATCACAAGGAATATGGTTCACTCCTTCTGAATCATTACAGGGTGGAGGGGTGTGAAAGTTGGGTGAAGAGTTTCTAGAAGAGAAGTCCTTGCTGCTCAGGGCTGTTTGTTCACTGTTGCAAGGAGATGTGGGAAGGGTTCAAGATGCAGCTGGATTGTTTGGTGCCAAAGTGTTTGGTCCCAATGTTCAACTTTGTAAAAGACCAGTGCAAATGAATTTTTGTTTCCTAATGCTGTGGTGAGACAACCACCACTTGGAGCCTGAAAGCGTTCCTCCTACAATGTCTTCATTCGTGATATGATCTGTACCCCAGACTGCTGAGGATTTCCTTATAATACCATAGGTCAGAGAGAAAAGATTTATTATCCCTTTTTGGACACTCGCAATCCCAGGCACAGCTGCAGGTTGGGCAAAGAGGAGATTGAGAGCAGCCCTGCAGAGAAGGACTTGGGGGTG
>JBAFWW010003269.1:7053-36016 GCA_036873685.1 Agapornis canus
TTTTTGGTTTTTTTTTTTTTGTAAATTTGAAGTTCTTTTAATTACCTATGAATTAAAATCAAAAATAGAACCAAAGTTTAAGCTAGGCTTTGATCTTGGGGCTGGAATTCAGTGACCCACATTTGGGGATCTACTGCTATTATAGACATTTTAGAATATGATAATTTAGCTGCTTGTTGAGAATGGCAGCGTTCTGTAGCAGGTCCTGTAGGATATATTTCTCAGCCCTTTGCAGACATCTTCAAACCTCTAAAGAACGTAATATAGCATTAGATAGCGTGTTTATGCAATTGAATCCCACTTTGACTACCACTGTGGCATTATTTTCTTATGTGGATTGCAGCAACAACTGTATGGCTGTTGTAAAGATTCAATACCGCTGTCCACTGTGTAATGCATAGTAAAGGACAGGCCTGGTCCCAGTGTGCTTACAAGCATCTGACACGAGAGAAGCAGACTGCTTTGTCCAAGACTATAGAGAGGGTCAGAGCCACTAGCAGATGCCAGAACAGTAATGCAGCTGCCCTGATCATGTTACTTCTCCAAAAGCCATTATAAAAGCTGGCCACAAAAAAGCAAGAGGGAAGGAAACAAAAATAGGATCTCAAACTCTTAACCTGGGTTTCAAGGACAGCTAAACCAGTGGTCAGCCCTTCTGAAAGTGTTATGCTAGAATATTGTTTCTAAACTACTTTCACAATTGAATCAATCATTGGCAATGCAGACTTTCAGACTGATGTGCTAAACAGATGCAGACCTACCTAGAGTAAGACTTGAAAATATCATAGATAATAAGTAGGAAGATAATAAACCAAGTTAGAAAGAAACTGCTGTTTTCCAAATCCTTTTATAAAAGAGTCCAGTATTTATGGGCACTTTTCCTCTCAAAAACATTTCCATTTTTCCATAACAAGGGTTTACAACAGAAGAAACACTATGCGTGGAAAGGATCATATCTAAGTTAAAGTAAAACCAGTATGGCAGTCTACACTCAACAGAGAACACAGCCTGAGCACTGCTCTATTAATTGTGGACTAAACAGGCACTTCCTCAGCGTCCATGGGCAAATCACTTAACCTCCTCCAGTTTTCTATTCTTTAAGAAGTATGCAATGCTGATTACTTACCTACCTGTAAAAGGTGTGGCAAGGACTAATCAGAGTTTTAAAAGCCATTTGAAGATGAAAAGCACACGCATGGTAAACCAATAAAACCAAACACTCATTCCAAACCTCATGGTTCAACATATGGAAAAATAAGGTCAGAATTACATTAATTCTGTTATGCAAGACAGAACTGCTTTTGAGAAAACATTCTGGTTTTAAGAATTAAGACCTTGGGGCAAGAAAGGACATCTGGAGTAAGAGGTCTCTACAACACGTCCAGAAGCTGAATACCAGAATGCGAAGGAATAGGCTTGGCAATTTTACTGACATGACCCTCAAAATAAAAAGATGATGGTGCTGCCAGGCAAATTAATACACAGAGAAAGCACAAGGACAATTTCACACCATTTGATTAAAATGCTGTGTAAAGCTATGCCTTTGTGCCCCAATTTGTATATATTTTGCTATTTTTGTTCTATATAGTTTGGAGAGTTCCCGCCTACCCCAAAGAATACAAACAAATAGTTCTAGAACCTCTTGCCTATTTTACTATGAAGCAATGTCTGTTAAGCAGAGAAAGGCAGCAAATCAACCTTTGATTAACTTTATACACACTCCCTTGAGATGAGTTTTAGCTAAATGAATTATACTTTCAGTTATTCCTTACCTTTTCATTCTCCAGGTCTAACATCTTCTGCGTCAGTGCAGCTTCTGTCCCCTCTATCTGTTTTAGCCACTTCATGAACATAGCAGTGTGAAGAGGAAAAAAGAAAAAAAAGAGCTTTTAAAAAATTTGCATTGAACATTTTGCAAGTTTGTTGCCACCACTCCTAGGCATTTGCTTCCTCCTTACTATCTATTCACTTTGGAGTTACACGTGAGTAAGCAGGTCATGAAAACACAGCCAGAATGGAGGACTGCAGAAATATACTAAAGTAACATATGAAGGTTGTTTTCCTACAATAAATTATTTTCCCCCTGTAAAGTTGAAGGTATAAAGTAGACTTGTGGCAAGAATGCAAAATAAACCTGATTGTTTTCAACTTGGTATAGTCAATGCTGCTTTGCCTGATTTGCAAAACCACCATATGGCTTCAGGGTATCAGTCCTACATTTCTCTAGCTGGCAATTTAAACAAAAGACAAGGTAGCAAACTTTATCCTTTGTTTCGCAGTCTGCTGCACCTTTTGTGAGAAGAGGCTCACTTCTGAAACAACTACAACGTAGAGGGAAAAATGAAATGGACAGACAGATGGAAGTTCATGCAGTGGCTACCACAAATCCATTGCCATTCTGGTGATAAACAAAGCAATCAGAATGAAGAAGAATGGCCATTGCATTCCAAAGGTAAAATTACATATTGTAATGGCTAAATAGATGTATACAAGGTTATTGCTTAATTACTTTCCATCACCAGGATTATACTAGTGTTCAGCAATTAACTTCATAGGAATATGAATGCTCAGTTCTGACTTGTTTCATTTCATTTTCTTATTGGTCTACAATAGGGATCAATGACTAGCTTAAAGGGAGTATAGTTTAGATAGGGCTTCTTGCAGTGTCATCTCTCATTAGAACCAACTATAGCTTTGCCACAGATAACTATCACTTTCCCCAAATGCTTTGCTTACTAACATTAGATTACTCCTATTTATTTTAATGCTTTTGGTAAAGTTACACATAGCTTTTTAAAATTTATTTAGGGTTCTGGTGAATTAATTTGAGCTTGGGCTCAAAAATTAATGACATATGTATTTCATTTTTGTTTTAACAAGAATTTAGATTGGAAATCTGCAAACATAAGTCTACATAAAAACAAAATATGAATTCATTTTGGACCTTCCAGTAATCAAGAGACTGGTGGATAAAAATGGAAACTATTTTTGTCTATTTAGTATGTTTAGCTTTGTACAGAGCTGTAAAAATGAACAGGAACACCATATTCCCCAGTGATTGTATATTAATTGCCTTTTCTTCATTTTGAAGGTAACAGACTGAAGATATTCCTAAGGAATGCCTCACCACTGGTAAAGGAGTCAGCAATACAGTGAGCATTCTGAACCTTTGAAATCAGTAGAATGAGAAGTCTTCATCATCTCTCACAGCTACCATCTATATTTACAAATAAGGGTTTATTTGCAAAAATTAGATGTCTAATTTTATTTTAAGGTATGAATAATATGCAAAACTAAAGGCTGATTCTGATCTTCTTTGCCTGTAAGCCTTTCTGGAACCAAAGACAAGAAAGTGACAACCATGTGTTTAGGAGTTAGTCATAATCAGTCATAGCATTCAAAATAAGCTTCTGGAATTGTGCCAGGAGAACCCAGAAACTTTCCTTGCCTGGCAGCTTGATTTCCAAAAGATCAATTCTAGTGGTCGAGTGTAACGGATGTGATCTAAATAATCACTGACTGTGATTAATTAACACATGTGAATGTAAATAATACAAGGTCTATGTCAGTAGTACCAAAATATCTTACTATGAGATGATTATATATGATAGTTTATTGCAATTAAGAAACTATAAGAATGCACAAGAAAATGCTGTCTGGCCCTTATTTAAAGGAACACCTGAGATGGTTACTCTGGAGAAGGCAGTGGAGGTGCTTTAAACTTCCTTTAATCCAAATTCAGTATATGCATCCAATAGAATTTATGTTAAATCAATTATCCATTCTTATTTTTCAGATTTTTTCTTATTTTTTTTTTTTTTTTTTTTTTTTTTTTTTTTCTGTGTAAAACACAGTATTATTAAATGTGGTATTATGCTCATTTTATTAAAGACAGCATGAGGCTATTTTCTGTTACCCTTTGTTTTAGTAAACTTTGGACATTGGTAGTTATTGAGAAACTCAGAGCCATTTGATTAGCTTGTACCTTAAATGTACACCAGGAAAAACAGGAAAAGGCTTCCTGCTTCTCAGAATGAATTCTTGATTGAATTCTTGATTGAATTCATTATCAACTTGTACTTATTAGATTACTGTGAGGCACTTTGCAAAAATCCACAGATAACACAAACTATTTCCATCTTGTTCTTTAAATATCATCTATTTACCTATACAAAATAAAATTCAGAAAAGTTAAACTTCCTAATCCCAGTTTCACTTTCTGCACAAGCACTAACTGACTGGAGCAATAATAACCTAATCCAGCTCCTGAAGTGTGTCAAGTTTTGCCCTCTAGCTCAGCTTCATGCACAGGGGCTATGATCATCACCTCCTCATTTTAATGCTATAACACAATGAAAAGTGTGGGGATTTTAGCACTTTCCTCATTTTAATTTTGTTTATATTAAATACTCACTTAAAATCAATGATTATGAAATTACCTAATTTAGATTATCTACATTAAGGTATTTAGATAAATAGATTATCAAAATTATACCACTTGAAGCAATCATAAGAAAACGATCAAGTTTTAATTTTAAAGTTCTGATTCTGAATTTGAAAAAAAATGTACTAGGAAAGATTTAATAGAAGCCTATGAAAAGGACAGAAAAGGCTTATTCAGAGAAGAAAAGGAGAGTTCTAAATGTCATCTTTAGTCATATACAGATTTTACTCTCTCTGTAATGGAGAGAGTCATGCAGAACTAAGTGAACCAACTGACTACCTATCTTGTACAAACTGCTTCTTCGCTGTCTATAAGACCTCTAACTTAAAGGAAAGGAGCACAGGGGTTTTCTCAGTTGTACAACGAAATAAACTCAAACTGGACCATGGGTGTAGGACTTACAGAGGACTTCACAGCACCTTGTTCCCATAGAGCTGAGGACACTGGCACTTCTGAGAATTGAGTCTCTTTTGTTAAGTGGCATTTTAGTACTTTATGCTAAGGGAATGTCTCCAGCATATGTTTCCATCTTTAAATTGTGTTTATTTTGTAAGTTTGATTTTACCTCAAGACATCACAATCCCAACAGTCATGTAAGGATGAATATTTGATCCAATCCAGATAACCTGAAGAGAAAAGCCATGCTTCCCAGAAAAGTTATGTAATATCTTGAAAGACATGGTCAGTCTTTAGATAAAGAAAAATCTTTACTGAATTCTACCTTTTCACAGAGGGAAAGCACAGTCCCAGCTTGGATTATTGCAACCTGTTCTTCATTTCTCAAATTCTAAAATACAAAAAGATGCATTTTTAATCAGATTTTAAATTCATCCTTTAACACAGCAATAAATTTAACTGTACTTGAAAGAATAAATCAGCCGTAACATTTAGGATTTTATTTCAGTACACCTCTCCCATAACGCTTTTGAAATGGTTCATTATTCAGTGAAAATGAAGTGGTTTCTGACAGAGCTTTTGAAATTTCTATTTATCCTCCCCCCCAGGGCAGAAAAATGCCTGTTCACTGGAATATAGCCCTGCAGCAAGTGAACCACCCCCTCATGCACTTCAGAGCTAAGCTTCCCATTAATGAAAATGATGCAAAGAAAGAGCAAGCACCACAGAAACCTCCACAGAACTTTCAACATAAAAAGTAAATCTGGATCTTAAAACTAGTATTATAAAGACCTCAAACTGCTGTTAAAGGTACCTAGAAACCAGACCCAACTCCATGGATGTTTCTGTCCCAACTGCATGACCAGAACTTTATGTTTTATTTGGCAACAGGGGGGAAGAAAGGCATGAAGTTATCCTTGTCCTTTCTCCCACAAAATCCACTCCTGGCAGAGGCACCCTTCACAGTAGCAGGTGCTACTACTACTTCTCAAGAGGAAAACTTCAGGAGTAACTTGGTCTGGCTTTGTCTTAGTTATGATTTTTCTCCCCTAGCTTGTATCTTTTTCCTCTGCCTACTACAGTGCCTTTTTCCCCATGGCATTCAGCCAAAAACCAAATCCTCTCTTGAGAAAATACATTTGTTTAAGGTTTTCTTTTAAGTTTGTAAATGTAACAACTAATTATTTATATTGCTCATTCAAATAATAGCTATATAAAAATCGTATGGTGCATTTTTTTGAACCTTATTATTTGTGGGGAAAAAACTCAAACAAACCTGCTTTAAAATAACCATAAAACTAAAGGTATATTTGAAATTTAAAATTTGTTACCCCATTATCTCCAAGAATATCTAGCTTCTTCATCAGTTCAGAAATATTCACATCCTGAAAAAAGATGTTCAACACTTACTTTTTATAAAGTGGGTGAGAAACAGTTTTTACATGCTACATTTTATGTATCTTTTATTCACTTCTGCATGCAAAAAAGACTTGAAATGTAAGTAAGTGAAACAGTAATTCTGCATCACAATTACAAAAAAGTTATTAATACTTTCAGAGACAAACCCAAATGTCACGTTTTATTATAGCAAGCAACCTGGATGCCTGTGTATGAGAGCAGAATATTCCTGTGCCATTGACATTTGTCATCCTGCTGATGTATGCAGATGAAAGATCAAAAGCAATAAAGAGGCTTAAAGGACTGGGTTTCTTTTCTGTTTGGAATGGAGCACATCAGGCTACAGAAGGTAAATGGACAGAGGGCATGAACAACATAATCACTAGGAAGGTCTGTTGTGTGGTTTGGATTTTATTTTCTTTGCTAAACATAAATGTAGCAGTTCAAATCAGCCTTACGGTGACAGAAGGGTATATGCACGGTGGACTGAATATACCCCTCTGAATCTAATAACTCACAACATTTGTAAGTAGAAAGCCACATTTCTATCAGTCAGCTGCAAGATCCCCCAAAAGCAGCAAATAGCTAAAAGTTGCTGGAAAAAATCATGGAACTGTGCTAATCACATTTTCCTGAACTAGCCCAAGTATACTCCATAACTTAATATGGACCAGGAATCATTCTCATTGACAGTTTGCATGCAGCTGTGCTACTTGAAGGTAGTAAGGCTTGAGAGCAGGGGCAAAGACCAGTTCATGTTAGTCCAAATGCTTAAAACATATGTATAAATCAAGGCAGTCTTGTTAAAAGCTGGCATCCTCCTACTCATAATCAGCATTTCTTAGAAGAGGCCAGCATTTCACAGGGCTATGTCTTGGCTCACTAATTTCATGACTTGTAGCATGCAACGTGCTGGTTGGCATTTATGTGTTGTACAACTGTATTGTGTCAATAGTCAGGATTATTAGTCTTTAAAATTTTGTAAAGCTAAATTAATTGTGCTTGCAAATTACACAGTTACACCAGAATATACTTGCTCATGTTTCTTTACCCAACAGACTCCAGAGAGAAAGGTTTAATAAGGAATGGAAGATTTCCTGAAGACCAGACACAGATGTAGGAGAGAATCTACAAATTAGTCCATCCTGGCTCAAAAAAAAAAAGGAATAGTGGCGTGTCCGCATTTGTCTACCCTGCGAAGTCCCTCCTCTTCTTCACTATCTCTCCAAACACTTCAGCAGTGCCTCCAAATGTTACATTAACTATTAAACAGTGCACATCACTAATTTTAGAATGGTGTAGAGCTTACTACACACTTGTGTTTTGATTTGTATCAAAAGCAAAACTGTTGATTATGCTCAGCATTGACAATGCTGAACGGAAACTTCCTTAACTACCAGTTACACTGGTGAAGAGTAGAATTCAGTAAGGCATACAAGTTCCTACACCTACTAGAGCCAGAAGTACTGATTGTGATTCATTTATTTCCATGATGAAGCAAATAAGAGGATTTGGGAACCAAATCAGGTTTTGCATCATTTCAGAATCAAATTTGCTACTGATGGCTAACAATTTGAAAAGGCACGGAAAACTAAGTCAGCAATTTCAGTCTGCCCATGTTAGGTGACTGCCCCAGCTCCCAGGTAAGGGAACTGAAAGGCAGATTGAAAAAAAATATACCTCTTTTTAAGAATGTAACAAACAAGAATGGAAAAAAAGTACAAATTCTAGGTCCTGGTAAGCTGTACCAGCCACAGCCAACACACACACTAGAATAACAGATAAGCTAAAAAACAGGTGTTGTATTCCATGGAGGCTGTATTTGAAGTGTAATAAGTTAACTGATGACTCTTAGTGTCATTTAGGAAAAGACTACTCAGTCAAACCTGTAGGTAATAATCAAGCTTTTTCTTTTTCTTGCAATATGCAGCCTACAGTTTTAGTATTGTGCTTATTAAGGCACTGAATAGAAACAAGCCTTCTATAAAAGGACTTGTAAACACAAGTACAAATACAAGCAAGTGCCACAGAGCATAAGACAGAGATATTCTGCTTTAGTTACTTGAGGGAAGTTACCTTGGCCTGTTGTGCAACACTGATAGCAAAGAAAGCCTGAATTCAGCCTTAAGTGAACCAGCATACAAATCAATTTGTATAGCTAACCTATTTAAGGGAAAATATACATGAAAAGCGTAACTCTTGCTTCCTCATAGCAAAAGCAAACCAAGTGAGATTGGCTTGTTCTGAAATGATAGACAGACTCTCACCTATTTGAACGAGTTTTGCATCACACACACCTCTTGTTACAAGGCCCTGGCCTAGACAAGTAAGCATATTAATTCAACAAACCAAGTGCACAGGTTCTTAGCTGAATTTGGTCTAAAATAATAAAAGAATGCCACATGTCTGACCTTAGATAAAAACATTTAATATCAAGAACAAAGTACTGTAGCAAGCCTGACAATGAATCCCACCAGCATCCAGATTGTTTTTCGTAATGATCTTATAGTAGTACCCTAGAGTAAACCTAAATTATCTTGACAGGCCAGCCTTCATTTTTGCTAACTCCTCACAGGCTACCAGACCATATTCCTATGAAACCATTTCCCCAGTCAAAAATATTTTTCCTTCCTACATTTATTTTTTCAGATTTTCTTTGTAAAGAGCAAACCATTTGTTTGGATATTGAGTTAGTCATTCCAAAAACATTCCTCGCTATCCAACTGTTACTCATGTTCTGCGTATACCTTTATTCCTTCCTGCTGACAGAACAGTTGAAGAGCACTTCCATTGTTTTCAGGGAAGGTGGTTATTTGAAGATTAAATGCCGGCGACCTTCGTTCTCTCTCCTGAGGAAAGATTTTGTTTAAAAATAACACATGTGATTATATGTAAATGTTTATTTCCCACATCTACAAAACATGCTTGTACATTACAAAGGAAGATTCCTAATAATATTCCAAATACATGGTATGTCCTCTTACTTTCCTATTACCATATTTGAAGGATTTTGTCTTTAACTAGGCACAAAACCAGAGTTACCTTCCAACTAATTTTGCGCACACGCTCTTTCTGCAAGGTTAACTGAACTTTGCAGACAGAAACTTATGCAAAGGAATCTTTGCACGATGGCCAAATAACTGACTTGAGTCCTAAAATACTCTGCAGGTATTTATGTTGATTGTAATCTCACTTATCTACTGCTGTCTTTCATGGAACAAAGAACAACTTAGAAAGCAGAAACTGCAGGTAAAAATATTAAACTCAATCATAAAATAGTATTGTCACTGAAGATTTTCTCAATGAAATTAAAGCTGTGTACCTGCTCCCTGTTTATTCTTCAGCTAAGCTTTCTATTAGAGCATGTAAATCCACAGTCCTATTCACTGTGCAACCCAGGACATTGGAATATTCTGAAAAGCAGCACTGATCTACACTGATTCTTTGGGCCACAACTAAAAAGTATAAACACCCATTTATTAAAAACCATAGTATTGCTGACACTCATCCAGCCCATCTCTTTGATTTTCATGCATTTCTTCAAAATACCAACCTATCATTTTTTCAGAAGACAGAAATACAACAAACTGATACATAGGCAGTTTTACTTAAATGTGCTTCTGAAAATAACTCAATTGAAGGTCCTGGCCAACCAAGGTACTGGGTCTTACTCTCAATTCTCTGTAGCCATAGGAACCTGAGTGAGGAAAGTCAGATTTCCTCTCCATATCACATGAAGAGGGCCTGGCAAAAAGCTTCAGTTTCTGACAGTACGAGAGAGTTCTACTACAAATATTTAAGTTCCTATGACCATCTATGCAGACGCTTTAATTGATATGGTAAGTGGGCTGCATGCATTCACTGAAGCAAGCTACCAAGCATGTCAAGTCTTGATCATTAACTGGCTTAAATCTAACTCAAACTACAACAGAGGGGGAAAAAAAAATATATCTGTGTACTCTATATGTTCCCTGAACCCCATAAGCTCTGTTTCAATTAATATTTTTCCAACTGAAACCCAGAAACTTAATTCCGATTTCAATTCAGTTACCATTTGAGGTTTTTTAAGAAAACATAATTAGTTGCTATTGTATTAAACTCACCTGAATTTGCTTGCATTAACTGATGAAAACAAAATGGTTGCTTTTTACTGTAGCCTAATTCTCATCTGAAATAACTGAATTACTCTCAAAAAAGTTACTGTCCTGACTACCAGAAGCAGTGATTATTTCAGTCAAGCATTCTCATTTCAGTCTACATGCTTGCCCACTAAGGGGAAAAAAAGAAGTCTTTTCTTGCACACAAAAATGCTTCCATTGTTATTCTGTGAAACAAGTCTTGGCACATGGCAAAACTCTAAACCTCACACTGAGCTGTTATTCATGTGATTCTTCCATGTGAAAAATACATTAATGAAGGATGTGTTGAAGCACTTCTTTTCTTCCTTTAAGAAAATCTTTTGGATTGTTTTACTTCTAAGAACACTTACACTTTAGGAAGCAGTTTCTAGTTTAACAACTGCCAATTCAAATGTGAAACATTCAGTATTTTACTTTACAATTGCTTAATAAAATATAAAAATCTGTATTAGAAAGCATGCTACTTTACCTGACCATCTACTGAAATTCTAATAACCTGCATTCATAGTTTTGAATATAATGGGCTATAACATCAAAATATATGGTTGATAAGTGATTAAAAAAAGAATAAGAGATGTCAAAGACAAAAAGAAGAATGTCCGCATAACAGGAAGAGATGACATTTTCATCTTTATCAGAGAAGTTATTCATGCCAAGATTTTGGGTAAAACGTGCTGTGTGATGAAAATTATGGAGAAGTGACAATGACAGTTTTCTTGGAGAGTTTATTCTAAATGGCATTAGGGATGCTGATGATCTTTGAAACTGAACAACATGTGATCAGACAATACAACCATGTGACAGCTGTGCATCGCACACAACTGGTTTAGTGTTATTAAATTTGACATGGGCCCCATTTACATGCTTTCCACTCTAATCACAGGCTACGTGTTCAAATTGTTATTAACAAACAATTTTGCTGCTATTTCATTTATGCATAGTATAAAATTTGGTTTCCATGCGCATACACTACTTTCAGGTACAGAAGTTGTATTCGTGCTTCACCACTGATGTTTTCAGAGGGTTTTTTTCCATATATCATTGATTAAGGCCAATGATTTTCACTCCATGACGACTTTATAGCACCAGAAAATGGATTTCAGGTAAGACAAATTCTTTAAAAGCTGCTATCAAAAATGTATTCTTTTAAGATAATTTTGCTTCATATTAATGTTGTCAATCTTAAGTCAATGTAATTAAAGGAGGTACACATTGATGTGATGGATGTGTCAGATCTTTAGTCAGATCACTGCATGCAAGACATAAGAAGATGTGTTAATTTAAACAATGCCAACCAAGGCTGTAGTATACATACCAAGTGATTTTACATGCAGGAAAGGAGCAGTTATGGAAATGAAACAAATAAAAAAAGGCAAAATATTGCAAAACAAAATATTTTATTAGATTAAAAACAAGCTATATGCAATATATATTAGCTATATTACATCTTTATAAACATTAGTGAGCACTCTCTCCAAAACATATTAAGGCAGTGGCATCAATTTCATTATCCCAAGGTACAACATTTAAAAAATAGATACCTAAGTGACTTCCCTTAAACATGCACCAGACATCAGTAATCTTTACAGGAATTTCAGCTTGGGTTCAAACATAATTTCTGCTCCATTTGAGAGTTTGCAACAGAGAGAATCTCTTACTTCAAGCTCTAGCACTCTGAACTCTAACAGCTCATTCTGGTCTTTTGCATCTTGCATCTCATTCTTCAGCTGATGCTCTTCTTGTTCCATTCTGTAAATCTATGAGACAGATAACATCACAACACCTCATAAGCAATAGAAAAGATATTGTACATAGTTACAGGCCAGAGGTTTAGACAAAACTGCTAATTATTTCAGTTTCTCTTTAGATGTTGCATCATGTCTTGGAGATAGACGAGGAACAAGACAGCAGACAGTATTTGTGAGAACTGTCAGCAGAAAATAGTCAATGTTCTCTTAGAATAGTAATCTGAAAGTAGTATGAAAAGTGAGATGAATATTATATCTAAATGAATTGTGCAATACAAGCTTTCTTTTAAAATAAAATTAATGAAACTGGATTGTATTAACATTTGGGTAGACTTTCTCATTGTCTTTGCATAACTAGACATATACTCTTTAGGGTATATGAAAGACAATAATGGAGGGATTTTCATGTCTGATTTTTGGTTTTCCAGATCTGGGAGTTGGGGGACTAAGAATAAGAAAATAGAAATTATTCACTATTCATTATGCCAACTAACAGCTTCAGTCTACTGTCTAACTTAACCAGGTGATCTTTTTATTTGTATGAAACTCAATAGAAGTGTAACATCTGGTATAATGTACTGTGATGTTTATAATACCATGTAAGTGTCCAAATATATTAACTCCAGCTGTAGCTACTTCTACTCAATTTTTAACTGGTTATCTTATTCCTATTATATCAATATTGAGCTACTAATTAACAAAAATAGTTCTTTGACTTCCTGAGTAGTAGCTAATTTTCCCACCGATGTCAGTTAAGACTAATGCTCAGCTCTGAGCATTTCAGATTGGAAATGATACCATAGCCTTACATTTATCAGTATTATTTACTGTGTGTAAAAACTCTAAAAAAAAAAAAAAAATGGAAAACTGAAGGAAGCAGGCAGTTTTATTAGTAATCAGGACAATAATCACATTTGTGTAACTCTTTGGCAAAATAGAAGTTCCCACATGGTATTTTGTTGGATACTAGAAACATCAGGCAGCTTGGGTTCTCCTTTTGGCTATACAACATGTAATCTACAATAAGGAGCAGCTTCCATTTATAAAGACTGCAAAAGCATATCAGTATTTTAAACAGAGACTTTTATCTGAATGTATGCTTCTGGAAAGAAATAATGGTACTAATTTTCATGTTGATATTCTAGTACTTAATACATTCATTTCCTGTCAGCATTCTATTTATGATAAAGGGCAGCAATAATGAAAATATTCCCATATTCTGCACACATACCTTCTCTAGCAACTCCTGATTTGTTCTGATTAACAGCTGCTTTTCTTCTACCCATTTTGAATCCTATGAAGAGGATTAAAAAAATTACAATATATATATATTTTGTAAAATAAGACAAGTGAATTATTACAATAAATAGAACATTTCAGATGTCGTTGTGCATTCAAGTATAAAAATGCTCAAATACCAAAAAATAAAGCTATCCTAAATTTTCAAGGATAACTGGCATTTGAAACTACAGAGAACAAAAAAGTTCCTTTCTTTTCCTGAAGCTGACTCTCTTTTTTCTTAATATGTTCCAGCTAAGAATATACTTTAAAATTATTACTTATAGCATTTGTGGGTGACCACAGTTATATGATATTTTATGTACTTTAAAAAGATTTTATTTACTTAGCTTAACTCAAAGCTGTTTCTTTCCACTGAAAAGAGTTGGTAACTTTCTTGCAAAATCATCCCAATTTGAGTGGTGTAATACAAATCCCAATGGAGAAAGGAAAGAAAACCACTTAACTACCCCAAATGACTGAGAACAGGCTTCATCAGTATGCTGCTATTTGTCTCCTGTTAAAAGTGTGATAATGAGGCTAATATACAGTGTTTGTGATAAGGAATTCAAGGAATGGAAGTGATATAATATATTCTAAACTCCATTTGAAAATTCAATTTCCAATTTCTGAATAATTGTTCCAAATTTCATTTTAGGTTTTTCCATCATGTCAAAAGCTTTCATCGAATACCCCTTTAAAGACCCAAACTACAAAAACCTCAATGCCAGCCATAGCTCGCCATTCATATTTAATGGATTGTAATAGCCAAATTCACTCTGTTCTCCCTGTAAAGTATTTACATAACCTTGTTCATACTGTTCTAGTAAGTTTAATACAGCAATATCCAATACTCAATATGCCACACTAACTGTAGATCAAATTATTTTCTAAATAAAAAGACAATTAAAAATCTAAATGTCTTTACATTATGATATAATCTTTACTTCAATTATCAATTTTTTTGAAAATTTCAATTAGTTTTTCTACATAATGTCCACCACAATTGCATATTCTATTGTCCTTTCTCCTTTTTCCACACATATATAAGAATGCACAAGTGCATTTTAACTTTTATAAGTAAACAAGCTTTTCAGTGTTAAGATGTTGTAAGTATCATACTAAGAATAATATTCTAAAATAAGTACTGAAAGGCATGACGTTTGTCAAGAATTCTTGAAACAAATGAGAGAAATGTTAAACTAGACATTGGATTTTATTTTCAACACCGAACTAGAATTTTACTAAGGTCAAGGAATCAACAAAGAGTTGCATGTAAAGTTAGGGTTAATATCCCAATGCATGCATATGAGAAAATGCATGTTCAACAGTTACATTCAACTACTCCAGTTTACATAAACAGAAAAAAAACAGATTACTTTGTTGAATATTAACTTTTGTGTCTTTCTTGAGGTTCAACTTGACTTACTGAGGAAAACTGAACCCTAGTGGGACTGTATTTATATACACACCAGGTCACTGAGAGAGCTGAGCATTAATAAAATAAATCCATCTGATACATTACATACTTCAATATTTTGAGATTTATTACTTATATATACCATTTATATTACTATTAATATTTTATAAGAATTTATTCCCTTAATATAAAGCTTATCCATGCACCCCAAGGTACCCTGTAGAAATGGATTATTAGTCTTATTTATATCAGGGGAATTCTGACAGATCAAGCTGATGGGAAATTAAGAGTCATTGGTACTTACTTTGAAATGACACATAAATTGTTATAAGCTAAGCTTCAAGAAATTTTTAACAATGAGATTCTAGTCTCTTGCTCTGAATTTTACTTCAGGAAAATTGTGAAGGTTTTTGCTGCTTCAGTTTCCTAAAGCTAAAGCTATAAAGTAAGACTAAAAATACCTGGAATAATTCACTAGGATTTTTTGATTCATTGTTTTCTTTTCTAAAGCACTTTAGAGCCTGGTTTCCTGAATGAACATTTCACAAGTATTATTAAAACATGACAAAGTGATAATAATAAAAAATAAAATCACATAGTGCACAGTCAGTTTATCATCACAACCATTTATTCTGTGGAATGTAGATGCTAACAGGTCAGGAGAACCAAGCAGATGCTATTGCTCCCAGGAAGACACTTTGACCACTTCTGTGGAAAGCTAATGCTAAGCATAGAAACTAGCTCACTAGAGACAATATCATATTGCTCTTTGTTCACATCCCTGTTGGTCTTCTCACAATTACTAACAGATGTAAGGTTGAAAATGTCGTTATGAATCTCATGAAGTAATAACTAATCAAATTCTAATTTCCAGGCAGCTTTTTTTGACATACCATTCCAAAAGCAAAATCACAGAAGTAATTTCTGACATGGGTATCCATGTTCACTTATTTAAATACACACTACTTATATTTTACACTGTTAATAGGTAACTACTGTCTTCAATTACACCTTTATTATTAACACACTAAAATGTCAGCAGTAGATACTCAAGAGGTCTTCAGGTTCATTTATCCTTTCCAAAGCTCAGTGAGCCATCACTTTTCAAATTGAGAACATATTCTCTATTTTAGTAATATTTTATTTACATGGAATTTACTAAGAAAACTGCAGTTTGTGTGGAAGCTAGCATAAACAATTTTTATCCTTAGTTTGCATATAACCTTTGCATTTGTATAGAATCTCATAGAATTATTTTCTTACAAAGAATAAACCATTAAAATGGTGATACCAGTAACTTGGCATTATTCGTAGGTTGTTTTTATTCAATGCTACAGGATCATTAGCCTTTGAAAACTATATCTGGAGATAACTATATACTATCTTATTTCCATAAACTACTTCCAACATTAAAATTGTTATTTCAAACTATAAAATATCATGTCCCAAGTTTTTGCAGTGCATTCTAACAGTTATGCAATTGAACATCTTTTAAATGCACTCTCATAACTCTTAGTCACCCTTCCTGAAGATCCTAGACATTATTAAATATGCATCAGTAGTCACATCTTCATTGAATATTTACAATATATACTGAAGCACAAGGCCTAATTTTACTCTGTGTGATGAGATGGGAATTTGAAAGAAGCTGGGCCCTCCAACAATATATGCCCCTGAGTTTAACACTACAAGTAGATTCCAGTAAATCAGACACACTCACTGGTTCACTTCTCTCTTGAGGTATGTGTGGATGTAATTTGTTTTTTGAGTATTTCTATGCTTCACACCAAAACTATTCTCCAGTACAAACACAGAATATTTGTTTTATTGGAAGTTCTAGTGAATATAAACAAAACAAAAAACGAAAGGCCTTCACCAAATGACAACAGGAACAGAATTGACAATACACGCACACACAGCTATTTTAATGTTATGCTTTAGTGTATTATATGCCAGAAAATGAACCATTAATAGCATTTTCATAACCTATATATTACTCTCCTTTATTTAAATAACTGATTGCTGGAGTAGCAATTAAGCTGCATCAGTCACACCAGCAGACCAGCAAGCAATGAAGATGGCAAGGGCACCACTGCATGCAAGGGAGAAAATGATGTGGTAGAGGACATTAAGAGGTGCTTTTACCTGCCCTTTCTCGATTAGAGCTTTCTCCAAGTCCTCAATTTTTGCCTGACACCTGAGAAGATCAGCTTGCAGTTGTTCACGAGTCTGGGGGGAGGAAAAACATCAAAAAGTGTGTTTATATGCATGCACATCCAGGTAGGCAGGTAGATTAATTTACACATAGGGTCAAAGATACTTTCTACCCATTTATGGACTGTCCAGACAACTTTTAATGCTTTCCACAGAATAGTTTGGGTTGAAAGGGACCATCAAATGTTACCTAGTCAAAACTCCCTGCAATGACATTTCTTTTTAATGCAGCCCAGGAGGCTGTTGGCCTTCTTTGCTGCAAGGGTACATTGACAGCTCACATTCAACTCTGTGTCCACAAGAACTCCCCCATGTTCTTTTGTGCAAAACTGCTTGCCAGCAAGACAGCCCCAGGTCTGTACTGGAGCATGGAGTTATCCTTCCCCACTTGCATGGCTTTTTCTTCCCTTTATTGAATTTAATGCAGCTCTGCAAGCAACTGAATGATCCCATCTGAATTGGCAGCACAATCATCTTATGTATTAAAAACTTGTTTCAGCTATGTAGCATCTGCAAACTTAGTGCAGGTGCACTATGTCCAATCATCGAAGTCACTAAGGAACTAACACCTTAAAAATACTACTGGTCCCACTATCAACTCCTGCAGTATATCACTTGTGACACCTCCAACTGAACTTTTGCCACTGACTACAAGCCTGAGCTATTTCAGCCAATTTTCAGGTTACCTTACTGTCCACTTGTCTAGTCTGTATTCATCAGTTTATCTGTGAGAATCTCATGGGGAAAAGCATCAAAACTTACTAAATTCAAGATAAATAACATCCACTGCTCTCAGCTCATTTTCAAAGCTAGTCATCCCATCATAGAAGGCTACCAAGTGAGTTTAGTGTGATTTCCCTTCCATAAATTCATGCTGATCACTCCCAGTCAACTTCTTGTCTTTCAGACATTTGGAAACACTTTCAAGGATAATTTGCTCCATCACTTTCTCAGGGATCAGACTGAGAATGACCAGCCTTCAGTTCCACAGATCCGCCTTCTTGCCTTTCTGGAAAAGTCACATTTCCTTTCTCAATGTCCTCAGGAACCTCCCACAATAGCCACGATCCTTCAAAAACAATTGAGAGTGTCCTAGCAATGACATCAGCTGACTCTCTCAGTAGTCAGTAATAGACAGGTTCAAGCTCTACTTGATGCAGAATGAAGGTCACGAGTTGAAGATGAAGTTTTGAGCCCTATGGCTATTACTTGCCCATTTGGATGTTGTGTTTTTTGGTCATCAATCGCAATTGTCATTCAAGTAGAGGGTGACTTGTAAATATGCTACTATCTGAGAGGAGTTGGGATAAAGTAGAAGAAATCTTGCTTCTAGTTAGCTCAGCTCTTTTTTGATGCCACATCTGTTCAGTGAACAGATCTGAGGACTAAGTCAGAGCTCACCAATTCATTGTGAAGTGATTTCTCTCCTCTCCCGTTTGGAAAGAACAGAATGGAAAAAGTTAGCATGACTTCTGCTCACTTCATCTCTGCACTAAATGCTTAAATACAATGGTAGCAGATGGGTAAATGAAAACAGAATACATGCTTTCTCACGTTTCTAATACCTATAAGTACAGAGATTGCTATGAGGAAAAAAAACCCACATTTATGTCAGAGGGAAAAAATGATCACACATGCTGACTTAGTAGGAACCAGAGTCAGCTATATACTTTTTAGTGGAAGAATACTCTCAAACTGGGATTTTAAAAATAAATTATGATTTCATACATTTGACAAAATGCTTAAAGAAAAATCTCTTTTACCAGATTTAATATACTCCTGTCATAAAAGTACCCAAGTACTTATAACAACCTATTCCCCAATTCATTTTAAATCCATCATGTTCTATCCAATTGCAGGTTCAATTGGGATATCATTCTAATAATACCATCTTACTACTAAAATCTTTAACATATTATGCATACTAGAATAAAGTATAATATCTTTGTTCTGATTCACCAAATGAATCAAAATTGTCACCTTAGTGATATCCACTAATCCTCAAAAACACTGTGTATTGCATTTCACTGACCTGCAAAGATCCCTCTTGCTACTCCATGTGTTTGTCAGATTTTTCAGTGATTTCAGAGTTAAAAGAAATTTCAGTTTGAAAATTACCCTTGCTTCTCTCTCTGCATCCAGGGTTCCACCAACTTGTTCCTGAAGCAATGCATACGCTCTTTGCAAAGCTTGATACTCTCTTGTTAGCTGGCAGAATCTTAGTTCAGCTTCTTCTTTAGGTGTGGTCTTAATGAACAGGGGGAAAAAAGTAGTTTTGCATACATACATATGATAACAGGTTTGTTTATATAAACACAACCACAATAAGTAACACAACTTATACTGAGTCTTGAAGTAAAGGTTTAAAGAACTTAATTGGAAACGGAAGAAAGGTTGATTTGAGTATGATGCAGAAATGCACAAATCAGTAACTGTATCTACCTTACAATTTCTGGACAGGGTAAGCAGCAGTGTATAGAAATAGGAAGAAACAGACAGGTGAAAAATGAGAAGGAATAGTTTTAGGCACCACTGGCTTCAGCAGCTCCATAGCCACAGAAGCTTCAGAGGTGTTTGTTCTATTTACCATGCAGTCCATAACTCCCCTCCTTACTCTTTGTTCAATACAATGCCAGGGTGAAGTATTTTGCCAGCACAAGCAAACTAATACAGAAATTATTTAAATTATTTCAAAAGCCATAAGGTTGTTTTTTTAAATTCCTTCACCCCCTTTTTTTCTTTTCTTTTTTTTTTTCTTTAGCTGAAGCGTTTTTAATGTCTTAATTTTCTTTTGATTGTGAGCAACTGACATCAACATCTTTCCTATAACACTGAGAGCAAGAAATGTCCTTGCCTTTAATTAATTTTTGCTCCAGGAACTCAAGCTCCAAGGAAAAGAGATTACAATATTATTAGATACTAAACCTAGGAACATAGGAAGCTTCTTGTGACTGAGTATTAGGCACAAGTTAGTAAACAGGAAAGAAAGATGAAAAGGAGCACCTAATACATGCTTTGTCCTTAGCCCTGTAATCTTTTAAAGTAGGCCAGCTGCACTGTATATCACAGAGTAGAGACAAAACATGTCAGTGGGTATTTAGTACCTATGATCATTTAAGCCTTAATGAATTCAAAAGCCTCTCTGATTACTGCAAGTAAAGGAAGAAAATCCTGGTTGCATCAAAACAGTCAAATAAATTATAAGGTTCAAAGGCAAACTATTGTCTAGTAACTACTGACTTTTGGCAAAGCAACATGCCTATTAATTTTCTTTTGACTATTAAGAAAGGGTTTGAGAAAAAACATTTTATTTTTCTGTCCGCTATCTGCCAAATCTGTCAGGCAGAACATTATCTTATTAATTGCATTGCAATGACTGTGTATGTTTTACTGGACCTGAAACAAAACAAAACAATTCTCTGCCAAATCTTTCATAGTTCCTGTGGCAGAATAGCTAAAAAAAAAAAAAAAATAAAAGCTTGCATTTATACTTCTTGTCCATTTTTACCGAACTTACAAACAAATCTACTACTTACATCTTCCAAATCTTCTTCTGGTGTTGCCGGTGTCCTGTCAGTTCTATCTGTGTTATAGGAAGTTACAGATGATGTTTCTGAATCAAGAGATTCTTCATCAAATCCAAAAAATGTCTCCACAACATGCCTCTGAAAAGTTAGTTTTTCTTAGTTACTAGCAAAACAGCTGGAAAATCCCCATGACCCAGTAAGCAGTGAGACACAATCTTCTTTGGCCATTATTTTAGTATTTAGGAATAAAAAATGGTTCCACTAAACCCTTGTTCTCTGATTAAATGAGCTACTTATTCAGTATCTTCTGTTTAAGAACTCCAAGGACTGAAGTGCACTTAGCACTGGGTAATTTCCAATAAAATAATGTTCTAGCAAAAGTATGAAAGTTAATTATCAAAATAATACCAATTACAAGAGTCATAGTAGAGGAATGCAACAGCTTTTCAGAAGAAAGAAACCCAGTACAATGTAACATATCAGATGTGGAATCAAAAGGGAAAAATATTCTGAAGAACAATGTGAAACAAGTATCAGTCACACTTATTTCAAAAATAAAACAGAGGAATTTGTAATACTCTTTTTGAAAATCCCTATTTTAAAGCGTAAATTCTTGGTTTCCGTTTATTTTTTTAATACCATTATTCTGATTTTTTCAAAAGGTTGCTCCAATATAATGACCAACAAAAAAACCCCACAAATCTATACTTGGACAAAGCCAGTATTTCAATGCAGATATTGAAAATGTTACAAAATGTAATCAATTAAATGCATGCTTACAGAAAACTAGAGAAAATGAGTAGCCGATGGATATGACTAGTGCAATACTCATTGTGAAAAATACATTTCATATAAAACATCACAACTGCAATAATTTTTTCATCATTTTGAGACTTCTTTCAATCAGTTTCCTAACATATGCTCAGAAATCAGTAAATTTCCACAGAGAATGCTCTTCCAAAAGAAATATAAAATTACATAAACATTCAAGTAGAAAACCAGGTTTTTTCAGTACTTCTCCTTCCAAAATAACAAAAGTTAACTGAAATTAATCAATAGAAAGCCAAACATCTTATTAGACCATACAAGTGTTCTAATAACCCAGCACAAATTCAAACAAACAGGAAAATCAGGGAGATACAAAGAAAAACTGCCTATCCATTACTATTTTTGGCACCGCCCTGGTGTTGAATCCCAGATCCTATTGTCCTATTGATCCTATTTTGGGGTATAAACTACCGTCTATATGTGACAAAAAAAATAGCCCTATTCATTAAAAAGACTAAACGATGAAAGACATTATCGGTTATTAATTCAGAACATCAGGCTGCTTCTCAGTAGCCAAACTGAGTAGAATTTGAGCTATCAGTTTCATTCAGGGTACTGAAAGGTTTTATTTTATCCATAATGCTCCAAGATGAACTCTAAATATTTACCTTTCCCTGCAGTTTTCTAGACTTACCTAACTGCATGCATTCTGCCAGTATGCCTACAAAGTACAGCCTTCACTTTCTCACAAAGCCTTGTAATACTTAATATTTTCTTTTTGGCTCAGCACAGTTCTTATCAACAGCCAAAATACTCTATCTTGATTTAAGTGATACCATAAAATCAAAACAAAATGGTCAGAGTTATAGCACTAAAATCCTGTAAAGACACATTACTCTTCTCTCATTTGCTTAGGAAGCAGTGTGATCCTTTTACCATGTACAATACTTACTGGATTTTTTTTAACTATACACTATT
Organism: Agapornis canus; assembly: GCA_036873685.1. Classification (NCBI taxonomy): domain Eukaryota; kingdom Metazoa; phylum Chordata; class Aves; order Psittaciformes; family Psittacidae; genus Agapornis; species Agapornis canus. The sequence goes on from JBAFWW010003269.1 coordinate 29,364, forward strand.
TTAATTCCAACTTTTATTGAAAATTTAAACATTCTCAATAAACAAAGATTTTTATATTGATTTTTACATCTCTTGTTTCTGATTTATAACTTCCTGAGAAAATACTCATGTAAATTGCTGAAGAATTCTGATTTAAATTCTAACACTGACTACTGCCATGCTTTTAATAGCAAGTATTTTTCATGTGGCTTTCTATCAATGTTTTTACATACTTTTGAAGTAAATTTATGCATTAATATTATAGCTTCTACAGGAGCATGTTTGGTAAACATTTAAATCAATAGTGACACACAGACTATATGATATGTAAATTTCAGTACACACCCATATTTTTAATGGTTTGTATTAGATAAATTTACATATAAATAATCTGATTTCTTGTTGTTAATCTGATTTCTCTGTTGCTAAAGTAGTTTCACTTTACATTTAAATATCTCATTTCCAAGTATGTGATCTTACATGATGACAATAACCCAAGATTAATTTCCTGGTGAGCTAAATCAGCAACTTCTTACCTTCATGCTTATATGTCATTTCTTGGCAGCCAGAAAAATACAGGCACACCAAAACACAGAGGCAGATAAAAAAAGAAAAATACAAAACAAGAAGTATGAACTCCATCACACCAACTTGCAGGCTTTCTACTGTCACCAATAGTTTATATGTTCAGGTTTAAGTAAAGAAATGAATCCATAGTCCTGCAGTTTCCAAACAAACCAGACAATTATGTCTTCTTTTCATATGTGTGACTCCATCAATCATGAAATCATTTTGACTCCATTCAGTATGCAAAAACTAGATAAACCACCCAAAATACTGTTTCTGGAGTTTCTTAGTTATTTCACTACTAAAATTGGTGTGAAAAAGATAAAAAATGCCAACAAACCAACATACTTTAAACAGCAAAAGAAGATTAATTTCTGGTACATCTTTTTCCTAGGGAGTTCAATAGCATGTTAAAAAAAAAAAAGCCCAACAAAACCCACAACAATAAAACTACACCACCAGCAGACAAACAAACCCCCACCCCCCAAGAAACCTACTATCCTCTAGTACCTGACTATATAGAATCATTATACTACTCCTCTATACACTGCTGTCAGAGAGGCCCATCCCACTGTGTTACTTTCTCCAGGGAACCCAAGCTGGTTGCCAGCACTGTTATGGACTCCTACGCCCCTTGGTGATTAAAAGAGTGCTCAGTCATAGTTGCACTAGCAACAGTAACCTAGTGCACCTACAGAGCTCCAGAAATAACATAACCATCTAATTGCAGAAACAAACAAAATTAGATCCTTGGTATTTTCAAAAGCTGCTCAGCTGAACTGAATTTATTTAGACCCAAATGGATCACAATGACTACTGAACTGGACTGAGAAATCACTCACACAAGCTGTCTCCAAGATGGAGAAAGTATGTTATGGGTTCTGTCCCAGTTGACAGGACTCATCCTCAGGAAAACACTCATATTAGAAAAATACAGACACTGTCCAGTCAGAATACCTCAAAAATTAAGGAAGCAGAAGGGTAAAAGTACAAATTTAGAAGAAGATGCAGCAGGAGGTGAGTCTTTACCCTGTGCAACAAGTTTCTGTCTATTAGAACAAAATAGGAACCTTTCCATAGCTTCTAGTCTGAGCTTATCTCAACACTTTCATGAAAAGCAATTCTCATCAGTTATTTCCTTTATCACTTTGTCAAGGGAAGCAGGACACAGCTGGAAATAGATCCAAATCCAGCAGCCAAGCCTGATAATTTGCAGTGCTTGGTTAAATGAAATACACCTTTTTTATTCAGATTCCTGAAATAAAACAGAAAGACTGAAGATGATGCAAATCCAAACAGCCCATCTGGGTAAGTAGCACATGCTACACAGATTGTTTAAAAAAACCAAAAAAAACCCCAACAAACCAAACAACAAAAAAACCAGCTGGAAAACTATAGGAAACACAGCTTCGTTTGAGATTTTGATCCTCACATAACCACAAAGGTGGCATGGAAGGAAACTGGCCTGTATGCCAGGACTGGATTTTTAGAAGCTAACATCAATAAATGTTAAAAATGAAAGTCAACACTGCATATTCATGTGAATAGCCTACAGGTTTATACAATGGCAAGTAATAGGACACAAATAAATATATTATTGATTGCTTCTTTCCTGACAGGCAATGGAATAAGTAGCAGGAGATATGTCAATTCTTTCTGGTGTATCTACTATATCATAAATAACAAGCAAAGTCCTACTATTTCTGCAGCTCGTATGCATACAATTCTTACAGTAATCTCAGCAGAAGTCGCTCAATCACAGTATTCTTACCACATGAAGAATAGAACCATCACAATTTTTTAATGACATCATGTACATTTCCTCTAACCTTTGTGCTCAACCCTTCTTTTGGGCAATAAGGAAAATAATAAGAAACTAAAAAAGCAAGACTTTGCTCAACAGCAAATAGGTAAAAGGGTACAGAGTCCAGGCCAGATGAAGTTCTACTCACAGAAAATATTTGTAAGACATAAATGAACAGTTATGGAAGTTTCCAGGCTATTGAAATCAACATCACTTGTTATTAGCTCCTAAAAATTAAATTAACTGATTTTGTTCCATTAGAAACTTTACAGTTTACCAAAAGATCTTAATTAATTTAAAATTTGGAAAGGCCTGAAATCAGAGGCAACTGCAAAAATTACAGCACTAGTTCCATATATATATATATATATGTTTGTGTCCAGTTTTTAAACTTAACACACAAACTTCTAGATATACCACATTAAGAAAGAATGGTTCAGGGTTACTGTAAATATATTTGGCATCTGTCAGCCTTCCATTACATATCAGAAAAATGTAAGAAGATTGCAACTTGTGAATTTTTCTTTCTTCATATGTGAAAGACACATCATTATTAGCAGTAATTCGAGGCAATTACTGCTGAAACAAATCAAGAAACCTCAAAGAATAAATTTTGCAAAATACAGGTATCACTGAATGCAAAGCAATAAAAAAGCACCACCTGGAGGTCACCAAAACTATACTGTGCAGAGCACACTGACAACAACCACCCATTTGTGACAGAACATACCTTAAGCTACCATGTAGATGACAATCATCTCTCTACAATTCACTCCCATTTTTTTCCCTCTTACCCCACTCTCCGCCCTTCACATGCTCCAGGCTGCTAACGTTCAACTTCACAAAACCCAAAATATTCAGCAAAATTAACTACTTTAAGCAGGTGTTACAATAAACAGTAAAAGTACACTCTGAAGCAAGACTTTTTGCTTCTACAAACTAAAATTTTCTCTTGTACTTCACATTCTAGAACAAAATAATTGCTAGGGAAAAAAATAGTTGGAATCTTCTTATATGTACGTCATATACAGAAACATAACTCCAATAACACCCCTAGTATGAGTTAAAAGTTTTCAGTTGTGATTAAGCAGTAACTTGGTACAAGTATTTTAAAGGGTATGTTTTCTTTAAAAGGACTGAGTATTTGTCCTTTGAAATGTAGGTTGTTTCAAGTCATTACACGATTTAGGCCTCTAACCACTTGAATATGTAGGTCACAGCTTAAGTGTAATCATATAAAACGAAACCCAAAACAGAAACATTTGTGTGCAGATCCTGCAATCATCCTAAGGAAAAGTTACTAAGTGCTCACCAGAGAAAAGCTGAAAATTATATGAAATTTTGTCACTAACTTAAGCAGAGCATTAATTTCAGGCAGTATTTGAATCAACTGTTGTTCATAACAGAAATGCAAGGAAAACCAAATGTTTACTCACCTTCGGAGGCTTCAGACTTTTCCTCCTCTGTTTTTTAGATCGTAATAACCGTTCCCTTTCCTAGAAGGAAAGAGAACACTATGGTACAGGTTTCTTTCACAACATATATGTCTAACATAAAGAAATATGATTAAAATTTTCCTTAAGCCTGTGGTAAAGCTAACACAAAGACAATGTCTATTATTTTGAATAACACCATGTTGATATAACACCATGCCGAACAGCAGCTTTATCTTTCACAAACAAACCTTCAGCCATGTACTTCACACATTTGATAGAAGTTGGCAAGAAAATGCTTTGTGAATTCTGTTTTATGCTTTTTGGTAAAGGAGTCAAAAGAACTGTCAAGAAATCTGTGCCCAGTATTTAACATTCTCACTCCAGTGTACAACTACCCTGAAAAAGCAGGATTGTAGCCAAAAAAGAGTCCAGTCTTAGCAATTACAGGTCATCACATCAGTTATACTCTGACATACAAGCATGCATATGCAGGTATAGCGTTACATGTGACTTATCCTCTAGAGCAAAAGTCTCAAATCCAAAGGCACTGTATCAATTTGCTGTCTTTTTTTAATACTGAGTCTTTGGAACAAGATCACATTTAACTATATTAGAACAGGAGGAGTTTATAACTGGAAACATGCAAGGATTATGAAAGTTTAAGTCCAAGAATACTGCCACGAATTCCAAAGGAAAAAGAGAAGGTAAAAAATGCAAAGAAGCAAGCAAAAAAAAAAAGAACCCAGCAACCCAGGAAGTGGGTGATCTGTCCCTTGCCTTTTTCCTGATTCATTTCTTAGCTCTGCATCTTTCTTTGCAGCACCTCTATTTTTAAAAGAATGATAGCAATTCCAAGTGCTTCTCTGGCAGTTATTACTCATTGCATGGTATAGTCTATTCAGTGCTATTTGCTTTACATTCAGTTCAGAAACTGGACAAATAGGAAGCTGCCAGTGGAAATCACAATAAAAGAATTTATCAGCAACAGTCTTGCAGGAATGAAGTTTTGGAAAGATGAAATAATTAAGAAAAGCACAACAACTTATATAGCACCTTTAATACATGGGGTTTTTAGAATAAGAAAAATAATGACCAACAATGTAGAATGGAGCAGATATTTAAAACTGTAGAATAATAGAATAGAATATAGAATTAAGCTAAAGCTGAAAGTACACAGTGGAATTTCACAGTATTGGAGAAAAATGCTCCCTCCTCAGGTTAAAGCACAATCCCTGATGTAACCTGGGTCTCCTGCCTCCCAAGCAGGTGTCCAAACAATTGCATTTCAGTTCAGAATGAACACTTCCGAAATCCCAATTTCTTCATGCTTATAATCTTGTTTGTATGAAAACCACGTAATTTTCTGTCAATAATACATCAAACTACAAGAATAACAACTCCAACTGAAAGACACCATTTGCTGAAACACTAGCATCTTTTGCAGTCATCTAACAGCTTTCCTCTTAAGAACTGACCACCACTGTTGTGGAAGAACTCAAGTTGACATGGCTTCATCAGCACCAAATATATCCTACAAATGACATTGTCAATCAGTTCAGAAAACCCTATTGCCCAAGACCATTGCTTTTATTTCTGTGTATCAGGTTGGTCTCAGCTGGAGCTAAGCAGATGACTTTTGTGTTAATCACGTATGTGACATGTGGGCCATTCTTGTTAATTATGATAAATTTGTATTCTGTAGAGGTGCAGTTGGAGCCAGAAAAAAAATAGCTAAAAAGCATAATGGAAGTGCACAGTTCCACTGCATTCATATCAAAACCAAAGCACCAATTATTTTGTACTGCCAACCAAAGAACTCTCATCAATTTAACTAAGTTCTGCAAGTGAAACAGTATCTGTAAATAGGAAACAAAGCAAAAATGAAACCATATTTTTAAATATTTATTTATTTTACTTTTACACTAAACACAAGTTAAAACTATTTGACCAAAGTCAGGATACAATATATTTCCTCATATTACTGGCTGAGACAGTGAAAAGAGTTCTTTTATATCCACTTTACACTGAAACATGTGACCTTATATGTACCATATACTGGGAACTTGGTATCACGTCAGTTTCTGTCTGTACAGTTGTATTTGGAAGGTAAGACACAGCACTCTATGAATCAGGCCCTACATCATAGTCTGAGTAACATCTTACTATGACACTGAAGAATGAATGCAGACAGCAATCTTTGGCACTGATTACAGAGATAAATCTTGGGTCAAAAATCTCAGAGGAACTGCCAAGAATAGAGACAATGTTCCAGAAACAGAAATGCAGATCTTGCTGTCTTATCCTTTTCAATTTTGTTTTCAATGTTGTTCCCAATCCTTTAATTTTCTGTTTAGACAGAATGATCTTAAATTAATTTTATCATTTTTGTAGCAGTCAGTAGTGCTATTTGAGATGCTCTGAGTCTGCCTGTGTTCTAGATGCCAGCACCAGAAGTGTGTATTATAAAGTTGCACTAAATAGCCCCTCTAACACAAATCTAAAGTGTCCTGATCAAAAAGTGTAAACATTTACGAGCACCATGTTAAGTAGCCTTCAGAGGGTAGCAGCTGTGCAATTCTAATCTTAAACTATGCTGCTACCTTTGGCTAAATGAGCCATGCATATTTCTCTCCATTTGTTATAAAGACAGCTTGTGTAGTCAGCTCGAGATGCTTAATTAGGTGAAATGCCAACCTGCATATTCCTTTCTTTTTAGGAGAATTTCTAGATCAGGGGAGCAGTTGGGTTTGCACCAGGGTCTACATCCAGCACACTTTTACTGCTGAGTTTTGGGACAGAATCACACAGAATTACAGAATCACCAGGTTGGAAGGGACCTCTAAGATCATCAAGTCCAACCCATGCCC
>JBAFWW010003273.1:0-16790 GCA_036873685.1 Agapornis canus
AGCTGCGGGGACGGGCGCGGCAGCACCGCGTTAATTCCGCACGAGAGGCTGGTGTCGGGAGGCTTGCGGGGGGAGGCGGTGCGGTCTGTGGCCACGACAGGCCCGGGAGCGCAGGCGGGCGCGTACGCGCGCACAGACTTTCCCCTGCCTAAGGATTGCCAGACAAAGACGGGCTAGCAAGGAGCCGCCGTCACCCGCCACCTCCGAAGGCTTGGCTTGGTGGGGCTTGTTTTTTGGGGCGGATTTTTGCTGGCTGTTTTACCGGTGGGTTTGGTTGGTTTGGTCAGTCGGTCGGTCGGTTACTCGGTTGGGCGTTATTTTGTTCGTTTGCGTTTTGTTTGGTTTTGTTTTCCCGTCAGCCCAAATTCACCCATGCAAATTCGCACCAAGCCCAAGACAGCTCTTGGGGTGGGGGAGAGGGAGAGGGGTGTCCACAACCACTTTGCAGAAAGGATTCTTTCCAGCCAGGCACAACATCCAACACAGGCTGTGAAGGGATTGAAGGTCAAACTAATTTGTGTCCTGCACTTCCCTCATCACCTCCATGCATTCGCCATTTTCCACTGGCCAGTCACAAACATCAGCTTCCTCAGTCTGACAACAGTGGCAGTCTGTTGACCTGCGGGAGCTTAGTTAATTGACTTAAAAAATAACTGGGAATACCCTTTCCCACTGTTCCTGGCCTGGACTGCTGGAAACGTGAAGTTCCCATTGCAAAGGTGAAACCACTGTGGCTTTTGGACATCATCCCAATCAGTTCATTACTGTTGCTGAGTTCTGTGAGCAACTACTGAGTCGTCAGACGTTTGATTGGCTGTAAGTGACCATAGCTCACTGCTGCAGTGACCTGTGGAAATCTGTGAGAACAGCACAATGCAGAGCAAATGGGTAGGCTCTTGTGACAAGGGGGACATTGTCTCACACAGGACTGACCAAACGTTTCTCTTGCTTTACACTGCTGGCAGTAACCTGGATCTCTGCTCCTGTTCATTTTTAGGCACCCCGCCATGCTTTCTCTGTGGGCAGGCAGGGTATATAAAAAATACAGTGTAGTTTATTAGGCGTTACTTCGTGGCAGTAACATTCTGGAGCTGGATTTCTCATGCTTGCTATGGGTTTGCTTGTATTCTGAGGAGCCCTGGCCTTGATGAGCCCATGCAGCCATGTGCACAGGAGTCTCCTTCCAGCTCTGCTGCTCCAGGATCCTCTTCATGTCTTTTGCACGAGTGAAATGATGCACAATTAAAACTATATCTTATACAAAATGTCATCTTGGGTTCTTGACATTCTGTGTGAAACCAGCGGGTGTATATTCAGCTGGTGAAGAGCCACTTGGATCAGGTTTAGCAGATGCTGAGACAGGAGAAAATGTAGTTTGGCTCCTGTGAACAGACAGTGTACTGTTTTCAGGTGGAAGCTGGGTATGAAAGGGTTTGTTAAAATAACATCCCATAGCAGAGAGTCGCAGTGGTGATTCTGTTTACGCTGCCAGCTAAAAGACCAGACAGGAACAGTGTTTTCAGAAAGAGGAAACCAAGTGGGAAAGAAGTACCCACACACATCTTGGAGGCTGCTGCAGGGAGCGTGTTCACCCATGATGAAATACATCAGAAAACCTCATACTTTCTGTGTATGCATTTCTGTAAGAATGCTATAGGGGCATAGATAGGGGTGGATCTGTCCTGGAACAACAGTTTGCTGCTGTATGGATGATCCTCACAGGGATGCCAAACCTCAGGTTTGTGTCTTTGCAGAAGCACTAGGATATGCATAGCTCAGTGTCTTGCAGAGTTGGGCAGTAAAGTGCAAGGAGACACAGTGAGGAACTGCTAACTGCTGTGCTCACAGGGCAAGCCCTGCCCTGAACAACTGCCTGTCTTCCCATGAAAAAAGCCCCATGCAGCCTTGGCCTGATAAGACAAGCAGCATCTCTGCCTAGTAGCCATGTGGTCCATAGTCAGGTACCAGCAAGGGGTCAGTGCTGTGGCCAGGGGAAGGGTGCTAACGCTGTGCGGGTTGAAGGGGCTGGGCAGAGTACAGAGACCTTTGCATCCTCCAGAAAGAGGTTCTCCTCAAGTCAAAGAGGAGGGACAAAGTCCACTGACTAGCAAGGTCCACTTGCTGCAGGTACTTCTTGTGCTCTGAGAGACCAAAAGAACTTGTGAGGCTGTGGGAAAATGCTTCTCTTAACTCCCTGGAATGGTGACAGGCAGTTACCAGGATGAGTATCCTGGAGAAGACTTGGGGGGCAGTGAACAGGAAAGCAACAAAATAGCAAATGAAAGCATGTGCTGGGGCAGATTTTCTCACATGCTTCCAGACATTCTAAGAACCAAAATCCCATCTGGGTTCTTGGGCTTGGTCCACAGCCCTGGACTGTGCTCTCTGGGACCAGAGTATGGATTTGAAGCTCTCAGTCACTTCATTGCCAGGGGAAGGTGGCAGTTTGGATTATAGAAACTTTTCATTCTTTTCACTTTCATTCCTTGTTATGCTCTGTGTTGTTAACCGTTTGTGAATGAAAACCCATTTAATAAGTTAACTCAGGACATATGAGTTCAAATATAAACCTGTAAACTGTATAGTAGATTAGAAAACATTGTGGTCACAGCCCTGTGCCTTTTAATGAGGACAAATTGCATTGCACTTGCACCTCTGTTCCCTACACTGCTCTGGCTCATCAAATGGCATAGTATTTCATGTGTGTTTATTTGGAGCTTTGTAAATGTGCATCTGTGCTGATGTATTTACTGGTTTAGAATCCAAGAGCTGGCTTGGCTGCTCTCCAGCTCTGTTTGATAATGGCTGTTCAAGAGGAAATGCCTAATAGATGCTTGTGAATGAATTGGTTTCCTCTCTGGATTTGTTTCTCTTTTCCCTTTATGCAGGTCTCTCAGGCAGCTGCAGAACTCCAGCAGTACTGTATGCAAAATGCTTGCAAAGATGCCTTGCTTGTTGGGGTTCCTGCAGGGAGCAATCCCTTTCGAGAACCCCGATCCTGCACTCTACTCTGAAATGAGGTAATAAAGTCACAGATACCACAACAACAACTCAGATTTGAAACTGAAGCCCTTGGAGGGACAAGGGCATGTGGTGATAATTGTTTTAATGTCAAGTTCTGGATAGCGAAGTGTCATCACGTCACTGCTGCTCTACAAGTTGTTTTCTATTCCTATGAGGTGTGACAATGGAAGCATGTCTCTTTCCTACAGCGCTTTCTAGAAGTGTTTTGTTTATAAGTTGGGTTTTGGTTTTTTCATTGTACTTTGATCTGGTTTTGTGCTTGAGCAGCTCTAGGGTCATAAGCAGCAGCCAAAATAATAGAGCTGCCCCTGACACACTGACACAGCCAGATATATATATATAAGCCAGCCACATACTCAGTAAGAAGAAGTAAGACAAAGCTGTGGCAGATGCATGTATTCTGATGACTAACTCACTGCTTAAGCAAGAACCTTGTTAAAATACATGGTGTCTTCAGCGTCATACTACTGTTCATTTGGCTGTGCATGTCCTTGGGCTCTTTCTATTGTTACTGAACAACTGTATATTAGTACAGCACTGAAAGTGGTGGAAGCCAAAGGGAGCTGAAGCAATCTGTAATCACACCCTTCATAACCTTTTTCAGCACAGATCTGAAGGATGAGATACTCCCTAAGCTTTGCCTGCCTTAGCACTCTGCACTGTTTGTAGCTGTGGAACACCAGCCGGCTGGGTGGGTGACTGTCCAGCATTGGCATTTCTTTGGGATCCAGTTCTGTGATTCCCACTGTTGTCTCTCCCATGTGTACCAGTGATTGCAGCAGGAGGCAGGGAGGCCATGTGTGCTTGTAGTCTTAGGCAGGAGGATGCCAAACTCTCATGGGAAAAACTTATTTCTTGTGCATGACAAACAAAGGTGGAAGTCGGACGGTCAGAAGGGGTTACTCTTCAAAATGAAAAAGAACCACTGCATTCTGTTCTTTCATTGAGAGCACTGTCAAAGGGAAAATGAATGTTTGGGGGTTTTTAAGAACAGAATTTAAACTGGAATGTTTACCAAATCTTCCCCTTCCTGCTACCAGGGTTCCTGAGAATGCAGCTGTGCTTGTGCCTCATTAGTAGTGTGCTTTGATTGTTGCTACATAGGTTTGACAACACAGGACTGAGCCTGAAAGGGAAGAAAACTGAGCATGAGATGGTCTTCTTGAAAAACTTGTGCGGGGGGTGAGGCACCAGCAGAAGATTTTCTTAACTTAGGTTCTACCCTTAATTCTTCCTGCAAATAGGATGAAATCGGCAGTGACTGTTGTATGTGTTACTGTGCTGTCAAAGCAGCCTTTTGCTTCCCATTTCTTGTGTCTCTCTGTGTATATAGATGTATTTCTAGGATTCCAGTTTGATTCTATCATCCAGACAGGATACAAAATACTTTCTCAGACAAGTTGGATGGTAAATTTGTGATACTTCTGGAAAAGCACAGCTCAGGCCAGGATGTCATTTAGTAGCCTTTTGCTGATAGATCAGTTACCTAGTTTTTTATTTAGTTACCTTAGGATCAAAACCAATGAAGCCAAAGTCAAAAACCCAACTAGGAAAATTTAGAAGTATTGAGGATGTCAATACCCAATCAAGAAAAGGGATTATTCAGTTGTTCTCAGTGCAAAGGAGCTTTTGTGCTATGATTTGTAAGAGAAATGTGTCAGCTTGGAAAACAGCATTTTTAATGGATTTACTTTTCCTCTTACAGGGAAGGTCATCAGAGAGCTGCCTTCAAGCATGACATGATTAACAACTGCCTTTCTTTCACAAGAAGAGTCTCTCTCTCTGTGTCCTAACTTGTGTGGCTAAACCAATTTCCTAAATACTTGTCTGTTTGTTTTCTGGTGTATCCGAACTTCACTGTCTTTTGCTGATGTTCATAAAGTTTTCTAATGTAACTGTTACTCTTCAGAATTGTCACCATTGTTGCTACACTGTGCAAACTGTACAAATACTACTCCAGAAGTTTACATTTTAGGAAAGACCTGGATTTTTACTAGATTGCTATCTTGGTAACCTGTTACACTTGAAGGAGGAGAGAAACTATTTGGGATTTGCCTTCCTGCCACCCGCCCCAATAAAACGTTCAACAAGTGAATTCTTACAGTATAAAACTAAATGCTGTTAGTACTCAAGTAATGTTCTCAGTGGAATTTTGCTTCTATTGGTAAAGTAGAACCAACTACAGTTCTTTTTCGAGTGCATCTAAGTCCATAAATGACACGTACTAGAAACTGCTGGACAGTGTGTAGCACAGGCTTGATTCCTAAGGCTTCTTTCTTATAAAACCTCTAATCTGTAACACTCTCCTAATTAGTATTAGTAAAGGTACTGTTGTGGTGGAATATCCTTGACATGTATAAATTGTGACCAGGCACTAAAAATCTGTGAACACCCAAAGATAGTTGTGCGTGTAATTGTCAAGGTTTACAACACGCAAAAATACTGAAATGCCCTTGGTCATTTGCCTTCATTTTTTTATAGAGCACTTTTAAAAGGACAGCTAACTTTTTTTAATAGGTTTATACTGTTGTCTACTTTCTATTGTTTGTATTAATCTTTTCCAAGTTTGGAAATAAAATTCTTTTCCCTACTTTCCCTGGCTTTGAACTCATTGTTTAATTGTAACAAAGAGAAGATATTGTAAATAACAGGATACTTGGATTCTGCAGTGGGAGGGGAGGCCTCAAGCTATTTGGCAAAAGGTTTTCATGCTTTCTGTCCTGCAGGAAGGCACTGAAATGTGGGTTGTAAAACTGCCAGTGTGTATTTTGTCACTAAACGCAGAGGAGAACATCCTTCCTTAAGGGCTTTTCTTTACTCTGGCTTCCTTTCTTTGTAGGCTATTTGAACAGGGCAGGTGTGCTTTCAGTACTTTACACATTCATTCACTGTAGAAGCCTGCAGGAAGCCTGGTTGTTCTTACTTGCACAGAAGTGGTCAGACACTCAGACTGGGGCCAAAATGTTCAAGCCAAGAAGGGTGTAAGAGGGATGAGAATATGCATTAAATACCTGCTAACAGCCATCAGCTGGCTGCTGGCCACTCCCTCCTGTGTAAGCCCTTCATATTCTCTCACCTCTCACAGTGAAACCTTCTCCCTGTCCCCACAACTGTTTCTCTATCCAGGCTCCATCACAGCATACGCTTCCCTGCTTAGCATCCTCGCTTGAGGCTTGGGCTCTGGAGTGGCTGCTGAGCTGTCACAACAAACTGCCAAATTACAGTGTGCACAAGAAAGCAGCCGCTGCCACCCAGCCACATGACTGCTGCCTCTTGGTTGCCCTGCCCAGCTCCATGTGGTACCTTTTGGTTGGAGCACTATGCTCCACAGGTGCTGGAGGAGCAGCACTGTGAGTATTCTGCAGGTTCTGACTGCACCCAGGTCCTGCACCAGCAACAGGTAGAAACACCGTGCACCAGCTGAGCACTCCACTGCGGTGTACCAGCAAGCGGGGTGGTTATTCTGCGGTCTCAGGAGGAAGACACATTCCAGTCTTCAGAGGAGTGTGCTCCTCTACTCAGCTTGATTTGAGTTGCAGGGTACAAGCAGGGAGAAGGATGATAGCAATGGCACCTCTGCCCTCCCAAGGCATGGTCTATGACAAAACTCAGGTGTCAGACCAAGCAAGCTCCACAGCAAGGGTGGTTTGTGTTGAAGCTCTCGGGTTCCTGTTGGGAGTCAGTTTTACAAAGGATGCCACTGCTGGTGATGTTGTGTCGTCTGAATGAAGCAGCTTGTGTTTTATCAGCTCAGCTTTTGCAGGTCCCTTTTTTCCTTTGCAGGAACCTGACAAACAAGTCTGGGCAGCTGTCTGCTGCTGCAGGGAGAACAGGGTCTCTCTTACCTGCCTCGCCAACAGGACAATGTCTTGTCTCTAGTTACAGTTATGTCTGCACTCTTTGCAAAACTGACAGCTGGAGTGGTTTGGGCAGGGGCGAGCATTGCATTTTGCTGCCCCTGCTTTAATAGATACAGTGGGATGGGCAGCTCTGGACATGTAACAGTGTCTTGGCTTTCTTTCCCAAAGACCATCCAAGGAGGCCGTCTGCTTAGATTTTAACAGTTCACACAGCACATAGGGGCCTTTATACCAGGTTTCATGGCAGCAGGTGCAACAGGATGCCCACAATAAATCACATCAAGCGAACACACACTGTGTACCAAGTGTCTCACATGAGACACAAAGCCTTGTTTACCACCGCCACCTCTCACAATCACCTGCCTCATCACTGAGCAGTTCACAAATTCGATCCAAGAACTGAGTGTCCTTCCCCACTGATGGGGGACTGGTGGTTAGGAGTTAGTTGCTTCCTAATTATTTTTAGTTACCGATGATCTGGGGGAGAAGGGAAGTACATTTTTACAGTGTAATAATCCTCCACATTGAACAGATGGGAAGAGTGGTGAGAATGGAACCTATGATAAATTTTCTAGTGTGTACATACCTGTGAGATACCAAGAGTCATAAGCAAATAAATTAAAAATGACTGGTCATTGCAAGCCCTTGCCCTTATTTGCCATTGCTTTGCCAGTAGGTAACTGTGCACTGACATCTTTTCTACCTAATGGAAACTTAATGCAGATAGCACTTGAATTTTCTCTCCTTACTTAACATGGGCAACATGCCCTTGTTTTTGAAGTGATCTAGAGATTATCTGAGCCAGTCTTCCAAGGCTGCCCATGTAAAAGTTCTGGAGTCAGCCTTTGCCTGCATGAAAGGAGGACATAAATAAAGAGTGTGGCAGGGGCAGCTATAATTTTCTGCACTGTGGTTGTCTGTGACGGAGACTTTGTTGAGCTGCACTATTAAAAGAACAGATTCCTGGGCCTGGCAATTTGGGATGCAGCTCTGACAAACAGAGCCAAACCCACGAATCAAAGAGAAGGAAAATGGTTAGGTCAAGTGACCACAAAAATGGGCCACAAATAGTAAGCAAACTGCAATTTCCATTTAAGTTTTTTCTCTTATTATGGGCAAAGTAGGAAAACGCTGTTCACAATTCTGCTAAATTTCTTGGTAAGTTACACTTGAAAGGTGTTTTCTAAAGTGTTGCAAATAATTTGGATACAAATAGTCTGGGGTTATTTAGCATGAACTAAAATTGCTATTAGTGCAGTCAGCATAGCTTTTAGGAATTCTGAGCTAAAAATCAGCACTCCATTTGCTCTGAGACCAGAGCTTTCTCCCCTAAATGCAGGTTCTATTTATCCAAGAAGTGAATATGCACTTAATAAAGACTCAAAAAGGCAAGAAAATATTTTACTAAAAGCATAAACCATAAAATTTATTTTTTTTTTTCCTATTACTGCATCAAATTCAGAAAGATTTGTGAATTCTAAGACTGAATCATCTCAGCTGCAGGCTGCTGAGCAGGCAGCTGGATCTGGCAGGCATGCGGGTGCAAACTGTGCATGCATTCCTGCAGCAGAATGGAGTTACTGTCTACCCTTGCACCCACACATACTTCCTGTTTCATTGCCAAACTTCTGATGGGTAGTGAAGGTTCAGGTACTATTCTACCCTCTGTCTTCTGTAGCTTGCAATTGAGATGCCTTTTTTTACACCCCCCACAAATCTTACCTCTTCCAGCTGTAGCCTTCGTTATCGGTCAGTGCCTCCCAGATGACTCCCATCTCCCTGCTTTCCGACAGGCAGTAGCAAACTGAAAAATGTGGATGCTAACAAATGGCCTCCACCAGATTATGAGAGAGCTGGGGTCACAGCCAAGCTCTCTGAACTAAAACTCTCAGAGCCGTAAATTTCAGCGTATCTCTTACATATAACAAATAAAACTGCGCATAAAACAAATAGGTTGTTTCTGTAGCTTAGTTATGATAAAAGGCAGTTCATGAACTTACCACATGAGTTTTTAAAGGAGCTGTAGAGGTGAAGAAGTGGAACTGCACCCAAGAGAAAATACAGAATCACAGCTGTGAATGCAAGAAAGCTCTAAAAATCTATGAGCACCCTTGAGAGTTCAGCTTATCTGGTCTGTCTTTAAGCCTGTAAAGCTGCATGCTCAGGGAACAAACATAGGTGCCTTGAAAATTCCACTAGCTTCAGTGTCTGGGTTTTCTTTCATCCATATTTTATTTTTTGCATAAAGAGTGACAAAGTAACTTTATAACACCCATGAGAACAGAGAAACAGTAATTCTCTAAGATCAAGGAACCAGTCTGTTTAGTAAGATTTTTAAAACATACAAAAGAATTCTGAATTAGTAAGGATTCACAACCCTAATTTCTCTCCAAAAATGAACCAAAAAGTTCAATTTAATCTGCCTCCCTTCAAAGACTAAGAATTTTTAAAAGTGCTGTAGCATACAAATCCCCATTCCATCCCATTCAGAAGAATTTAAGACGTGTTTGTCCATCGCTTCTTCCAGGGACTCTTTCATATGTCAGTCTTCGTTTTTTGAACTCTGGCACTTCTGCAAACCCTGCCTCTGGAAAAGAAGTGGAAAGAAAGTTTACGCATAATAAACTACAAATACAACGTGTATGCAGACTTAAATGTGTGTTTCTCAGAAATAGTAATAGACTTCGGCTCCAATCAGTATGCTCTGTGTGAAAAGTATGAATTGCCATAAAAGCAAATGTGTACAGATTAACTACTTCTTACTACTGCTGATCATTTTTATGCATATCATCCTGTAGTAATAATACAGGACCTTGTGCAATATAAATACATTAACCCATGTTATGCTTAACTGCAATATTTCACAGTATGTCACCAAAACAATGAATGCTTATTTCTATCTCATTAATATGACACTCAGTACCATTAACAATTGTGAAAGTTGTCTTTTTAACCAGAGCCATGTTCATGTTTCTAAGTTGTTTAAAAAAAGCTACTTACATTCCTAAGGTTATTTTTACACTAAAATGCTTGAGCAGTTGCTTATTCAAAATAAGTTACTATAAAAAAATCCTGTTTAGTCTTTACAAAAAGTATTGTCAGAAATCTTTAACACTGACCTGAGGATTTCATGTGTTCCAGTATTGGCTTGGCATATTGGTATTGTCTGTGGCTTAATAAAAATTTGATCTGAAGCTTGAAGAAATCCCTGGGGGTTCCCAATGTGTCTTTTTAACTTAACTCTATTCAAATTTCTTAAACTTGGTGTTTCACATTTCTTAAATCTGGGGCTTCAGAAGGCTTTCCCAGTATTAAGGTGGGGTTTGGTTTTGTGTCTTGTAGGGGTTTGTCTGTTTTGCATTAGCATGCACAACTTACATGCACAACATGTAAGTATTTAGTATACTTACTTTTCCCCTGGCTATTGAATAATAAAGTAAAATAAGCCTATTCTTCCCAAATCTAAGCCCCAAATCACTTTTAATTTTTTTATTTGATTCAGATTTAAGTATAATTCTGCCCTACTGGGAAGAGTATTACAAAAAGCTTTTTACTCGGAGATCACTGCATTCAGCTCTGGGATCCCCAACAGAAGAAGGACATGGACCTGCTGGAGCAAGTCCGGAGGAGGCCGCAAAGATGATCAGTCTAAATTGAAAGAGGATAGATTTAGATTAGACATTAAGAAGAAATTCTTCACTGTGAGGGCAGTGAGAGACTGGCACAGGTTGTCCTGAGAAGCTGTGGCTGCTCCATCCCTGGCAGTGTGCAAGGCCGGGTTGGATGGAGCTTTGAGCAACCTGGTCATCAGAAAGATGTCCCTGTCCATGGCAGGGTGGTTGGAACTGAATGCTCTTTAAAGTCCCTTCCAACCCAAACCATCCTATCACTCTATGATTCTATGATCACAGCGTTTACAGAATAGTGTAAAATTGGTTCTAGAAGAATCTGCCCTGATCTCTACTGAAACTACAGTCTTTAGAATTTTATACTATCAGCGCCAGTTTTAGGCTACTGAAATACTGTTACCTAACTGTAATACCCCAGGTCTTGAATTTAATCACAGTGGAGAGGCAACAGGCCTTTTCAGTTTCTGTATAAACATTTTAATTTACAGTGGCTGAAACTCAAAAGCAGTTCACTATATCCAATTAAAGTTTCCTCTCCTTACTTGCATAATCACCTTAAGCAGCTCAAGAAACATAATGGTATCACTTAGCTACTTGTGTTTTCAGGAATGAATCCAATCTATTTAGTGAAAGCATTTTAATGCTATGCTGACCTTGCCATACTAGCAACACATTTAACAACAGGTAGCAACAAGAAAACATAAATTAAACCATCTGTACTAGGAGTTAGGCACTTTATTGAAGAAGCTTAAACCTGGATCTTTAAAGAATGTGGCACTTCACCTATAGGGAAGCAGCAGAATTAAAAAAAACCACCCTACAATATGTGATACAGCAATACATCGTCTAACAGGGACTACTGGTACTTTCTTACTTTTAGGATTCCATGGATACATATTATGGCTTATCAAAAAAGGCCTCAAGCTAACTATAATTGGGAATGAAAACCAGAGATAAAATAAACTAAAAAAAGAAGAATCCAGAACATTTTATGTGAGGTCTGTATCCACCTTCAAGGTAAACAAAGTTTTGAAGTGCACACTATACCATCTATTTGAAGAAACATGCTCTGGAATGATCTCAAGTAAACAGTTTAGCCCTGGGGACATTAGTTAAAAAAACATAATCCAAGAATAAGAGAACTGTATGAAAAAAACTTTAAAGTTGTCAGGGTGAAATTCTTAGTCCATTTACATCCATAGCAAAACACAGCCATTAGAAGTATCTGTATCTCAGAATCTGCTTTCTGTCCTTTAGAGGAAACAACCCTTTTGTCCAAACCTATGTTTACAAAGCTATCTTTCTCATAATTTTAAATAAATTCATGTCAAAGAAACAGGAGGATGAATCTTACAATATTGGAAAACTGTATTTTCCAATATTTTTCCATGGAAAAATAATGGCAGTAACACAATTCTGATTATAGTTTGGTTTTGTGTATTTGTTTGTTTTTAATATTCTTAATGCTCAAACTAGAAAACAAATGTTTAGGAATCTTTTAACACAGTACAACAGTACATGCAAGTAAGTTTTTTAGTAAAGGAAACATGCAACAGTTGGATTGCATTTGTTTTAACAACTAGCTGAAGAACACACAGAATTCAGTGATACAGATACTTCTGTTTCAGTTGATTTATGAATAGAATTTTAGCAAACATATGCTTTGGACATACCTGTTCTATTTTTTTCTTTTGTCCATAAGAATGGTGGACTTTCTTTTCTCTTTACTTTACTTTCTCTACCTATTTGGTGAAAACTCAGACTTTGAAACTCATCTGGGTCAACAAAGAAATCAGAGAGGAACCCATCAGGTGCAAATGTATCACATGGGCCTGTGGATGAAGAGTCATTCCATGGGGTCTGGTCGATCAGAATTTCTGAGCTCTTAAATGTTGTGTCTCTGAATTCTTCTAGAAAACTCTGTGAGCTCTCCTGAGGTTCACAGCCACTGAAAGCTGCAAAGAAATTCTCTTTTTCAGAGTTTCTGGAAGAATCATCAAAGCTACAATGCATCTTCACAGGCTGTCTTTGAACATGAAGAGAATCAGTAACATCTAGATGAGCAAAGTCCTTTGGCACAGCAAAGAAATTCTGCTTCCTTCCAGTAACTACTTCTGAAGAACATGATTTCTTTTGCAAATAGCTTGGAGCATCACAGTAAAAAAAACCCTGATGAGGATTCAGTGGAGGAATTAAGGCTTCAGAACTCTTACGAGATGCTCCTGGTAGAAAAAAATTTGAATCAGTCTGTTTGGAGAATGAAAAGATCACTTATTTCTGTACAATTTACAGAAAAACAAGATGCCATTGAGCATTTTGATTGCAGTCTGTCTCCTCAGACCTTTCCATTATTAGAAGATACAGATTCTAATACACTCAGATTTTCACCTAGTTACATTTTCCCAGTAACTGAAGATATTACCTGTGGAGTTTTGTGTCTTACCAAGCAGTCCTAAAGACTGACGGTTTTGTTTATAATCTGGATAGAATGTGTTGAAGTTACTCCGCTTTTGTGGGGGTGGTGCACCTTTCACTGGTGCTTCTAGTGGAGCAGCAGCCTTTTGGTTGTACGAAGATGTCATGTCACTAAAATGCTGAAACAGAGAAAAATATTCTCAAGGAGTGTTTGCAGTACATGTCTACACTGACAAATACGAAAAGTTAACCCAGTTGTTAGGATTCTAAGATGTATAATATTTTATTTACTGGAAAGAAAAAAAGAGATCAATACAGAAGGAGAGGCATGTACAGTAGACAATGTTTCACCTGTCTTAAATTTATAACGAGAGTAAGTAATAGCCTGTCTCTTGAAACACAGGAAAATCAATATCTTAGTATACTTTATTCTCTTTCATTGGTCCAGAACTGACTTCACAAAATCTGCTGCACATTAGCAGGCTGAACACTTCAGATATTTTTAAAAGGTACCAGCAAATGTGTATGTAGCATCAGAATAAAAAATCCCCAACTGTATTAAAACAGTGCAAAAAGATTGATCTCTTACATAAATTAATTTTGGCCAACCTTTAAAACTTTTTTTGGAACCTCTGGCAGAAGTTCCTGAAGTTGATCAAAACTTGCAAGAAACAGCTTATTCAGTGAAGATCCCTTCTTTAACATAAGCTGAGCAACCAGAGGGCTGACACATGGAAAAGTAAGCAGGCATTTCTCTGTCTGGAAATGGAAATTATTTAGTTAGATTGATATCTGACAAACTTTTTTTTTTCCTTTTTCCTTTTTTCTTTATTTGCAGAATGCTATCCCTATGAATGGATCATAGAAATAGAGCTTTCAAATAGTGTACTTCTATAGCATGATGAAAACTTTTTTTTTACTACAGATATAACTGTATTATTTTTGCAAGAGTAAGCCCTGCATAATAGTTTGATAAAAAGCAAGTAATCTAAAGATGCTTGTTTCTGTTCTAAAGGGTGAAACTAGTGAATGATGTAAACTTGATTTGAAAACATAGTATCACATTTACTGTTTGTTCTCCATTTTGAAGAGGATTTCCTAAGTCAAAATAAGATAACAATGCTAATTTTATTTTGCACAGTGTTTGCACACAGCAACCAGACATGTGCCTAAAGCAGCAGTTGCTAGGGGAAGGCTGGGTGTCACATAGAGGGCAGAAGTTCAGAACTGTAGCAGTTTTAGGAATCACAGTTTCTGGTTCTTGACTTTAACCAAACTCTGAACTCAGCAGGTGCCAGGATCTAATACCTTTAACAGAGACAAAATACAATCAGTGACTCCTCTCAGATTTTTACTAGTAACCTTTATCTCTAAATTGGAAAACCTATAATCCAATATTGCACACTTGAAAGGCCATGTCAATACCTGATTTAAAATGCTTCTGAATTGTGTACATGCCAAAAAGGATCTTGCTTTACACAAATTCAAAGCTTCTACATAAAATGAATGGATCTGGAAGTTTAACTTAGAAAATTTAATATCCAAGATAAAGTCATATATTTGACTGTGACTAATGGCCTGTTCAAGATTTTATTGTAAATATCAAATATCAGCTACTGCATGACCAGTTAAGGAGATTTCTGCTATCTTGTATTAAGGCAAGTCTGTTAGCAGCACTATTTACTATTCTATCAGAAGACAAGTGACCCTTCCACTAGATCAGGTTGCTCAAAGCCCTATTCAGCCTGCCCTTGAACACTGCTAGGGGTGAGGCAGCCACAGCTTCTCTGGGCAACCTGTGCCAGTGTCTCACCACCCTCACAGTGAAGAAATTCTTTCCAATATATAGTCTCATATTACCATAGTCATCAGCCTGTGCTAGTGTTGTGTAACTCCCAAATTAAGAACTCTTTAATAACGTATATTCATTTCCTGTGTTTCCTCTTCACCAAACAGGAAAGGTTCTCTAAGCAAGTAATTGGGTATGAAATGTAACTGATCTGTATTTATTTTTCTTTAATTATACCTGAGTGTTTAAAGGTTCTGTCCCATCTAGTCTGTTCTACTCTATTCTGTTCTATACTATTTCAAACATCTACCCTCCTAATGATGGGTTATTCTTTTATAAAAGCTCACACCCTTTGCATGACAATGAGGCATACTCTTGTTTCAAACTCTCGTTGTTATGCACTCTTTTCTGAATCAATACCTTTGATATGCATTTATTTGTATACTTTTATACCATATGAGTGTTCTGTGTTTTTACTTGAAATACCTAGATTTCAATGAGGATAATGAGAATGAAGAGCAGTTTTATACAAACACACATATAACTCAAATGTGCTGTAATGCACACTGTAGTGAAAACATGCTCTTCTACAAATGGCCTTACAGCAGTGATCCATTTCCTTCAAATATCATTAGATAGAAATAATTTTCTATTTAAGAGATAATTGACTCAGCTCTCAATAAATAGACATTCCAAGGACTTTCCAGAAATTGCTTAATTGAATCTTTTCTATGCTGTTCTTAAGTGTGGAAAATCCACTTTCACATGAGCCTACACTCATAAACCAGAGACCTAATTGACAGGGTGCTGCAGTTGATTTTGTCATCTGGTGCCAACAACCATCTGCCCTTTTCTCTAAATTTGCACCCCAGTTACCCTACTGGAACTGTGCAATGATTTCTCAGAGGTGAAATCTGAGAAATCACTGCAGAACCAGGTTTACCATGGAAAGATACACAGTGATCCTGGGGAAATGTCCTTCGTCAGAGATCTGGCTGTGCCTTGAAGTGTGTAGCTGTATCATGAACTGAGGCACACTGTAAGTGGAGCTCACAGCTGCCAGTGGAGTCTCTGTTGTGCATCTAAGCAGTATGCGCTTGTGCAGATACCCTGTAATCCCAGCATTAGGAATAAAGTGTGTTGCCTGATATGACACCCCTTCAGATCAGCTCTGCCTTCCCAGGGTATGAGAAGTTTCTCTCAGTTCTGTAGGAAGTAATGTGCCAAGGGAAGCTGAGCTGACCTGCATGACCAGCTGCTCCTTAAACTACATGTGTGCAAAGGAAATTCCCCTTGTATTGACAGAATTGACACTCTGTGAAGAGGTTTTGCCTAAATGTAAGATGCTTGTGGTGCTCCTATGCTATGGTTAGGATCCTGCTGGATGAACAGTACCTTCATTTGCTATGTCTGCTTGCCTATGAGAGCCTCTTGCATTCAAATCATGGTTACTCCCACTGCCAAGGACTTGGTTTGCCCACTGCAGCATCAGCACTAGGCATTGCACCACTGCAGAGCCACCCATCCATACCTGGCACCTTTCCAAGGAACAGTGCTGCAGCATGCCAGTCCGACAAGAAACGTGCACAATTTTCCCACCTTTTTCTTCCAAGTTCTTCGGTTTCAGGCTTGTTCATTTAAAGGTTATGTAAGGGGCTCACCTCTCATTTGTTAATTGCTTGCATAAAGACTTCCTGTCAGCCACCGCTTGAGAACATGACAGATGAAACAGGAGCTCTGTTCTGGTGTCAGCATTGTCCTTCCCACATGCCTCAGGATTTACCTCTGGGATCTTTCCAAAAGGTCTGGCTAACGGTAATTTGTTGCTCTTGAATTGTGCTAATGTGGACCATTCAGTCCTTGTTTAGAGCTGGATGTGGTGCATGTTGACAGTTCAGGAGAGAAGGTGTTGTTAATGCAGCTTGGCCATTCTCCAGACATCCTATTCCAGCCTATCAGTTCTTCCCTGGATTTCCACACACTTCCACAAATGATTCCAGGCACAGCTACAGGTTGGGAGAGAAGAGATTCAGAGCAGCCCTGCAGAGAAGGACTTGGGGGTGTTGGTTGATG
>JBAFWW010003275.1:0-15656 GCA_036873685.1 Agapornis canus
CCAACCCTAACTATTCTATGATTCTATATGGTGGGTGTGGATCATATGAGCTCTTTTTTTTCCCCTTTTGTATCACATAGAAACTTAACAGCTTACATGTTATTAAACTCAAATTTAAATTTTAATAATTTCATAATTAAACTTTAATATTAATACTTTCTTGCTGACTGATATAAAATTTTGGTGTCCTGTAAGTTTGGTTTGGGGACATCTCTGTGCAGTTTGTATGGTCTTATTTATAAATTTTACATAATTTTTAATTAGACAATTAAAAGAACTTCCCATTCTTATTTGACACAAGTACATCAACCTGTTCAACTCTAAATCTTAGGTATCAACTGGGTAGTTCTGTTTCTGATGCACTAAAAACCTTATAGTCTTTCACCCTACCACTTATGATATTCATAGTTCTGTTTCTGATGCACTAAAAACCTTATAGTCTTTAGCCCTACCACTTACGATATTCATGTCACATTCATGGCTACTATACTTTGACAGTATATATTAGAAGTAGTACAAATAACAATATTGGTTTCTTTTTTCTCCCATTTATTAGTTCTGATTTTTTAGTTCTATTTGCACATTTGATGTTCAGATTTATACCCTTTCTAGAGATTTTGTAAGTAAGTCTGGTTTTTGCTTTGTTTTCAGCTTTAATTGTAAATCCCTTATATACTTGTTTTCTTTCTATACAGAATACAATTATGTCATGATTGCTGGCTGCAAAACAAACCATGGCCAAGCAATTGTTTCATTAGTCATTTTCAATCACAACACAAGTCCACAGCAGGAACTCTATGCTGGTACAGTGCAATGCTACTCAGTAACTGCTGTTTTATGAATGAGATAGACAGGTGTGCAGGTACACTTTATTTGACAACATAAGGGTGCCATGCTTGTTGCCTACTGTTGTTGATTTGCCCTTCAGCTCTACTTCCAGAAAGTTTAGTAACAAAAATTCTTTTGCTGTGTTGTCAAGGTTTTGCTGCAAAGAACTGGTAAGTGGAATTTTTTCATAGCCTGTATTTTTGAGAAATAATGAAGATATTATAAACTGTGAAAATTGTCTCATTTAGCTGCTATGAGATTATTCTGAAAATCAAGTATTTAGAAAATTTCTTTTTAATTTTTTTTTTTTTTAGTTTGCTTTTGTGTCTGCCTCAGGCAGTAAATGCGTATACATGGCAAATACCATGGAAACTTGATCTCTGAGTCATTAAGAAACATTCTTTTTTAAAAAAAAATCACTTTTTTCTTCATCAGTATGAGGTAGTGTTTTTTCAAAGAGATAAAGTTACTTTAGCCATATAAATTTAATGATATCAAAGAAAAGTATTCCCAAACTGCAAATCACTATCCACTGATAACTTGTAGTTCTGTTTAATGAAGCTTATTTTCCCTGCATAAGTTACAACTGAGATGTGAATTTTACATCTGAAATAAAAATGTGTCTATACCTATTTCTCCTCTGTAACTGTGTGAGAATAAAATGAAATATATTTGATTGAGGATGTGAAAGAATCAAATTTTGTGTCTGTTCTAGAAAACATAAAATCCACCATAAAACCTAACTAATGTATGCATATATTTTTTCATACTTTAGAAATGATTCACAGCTTTTTAAAAAATAGGATAACAGCAGACGTATCTCTAACATTAATATGAGTTTAATGCAATATGCATAATTATTAACTTATAATCATTACAATCCATTTTATTTTGGTCTCAGCAGGCACTTACGGGAATAGTTTCCTTGATTACTATGACTCTGTTAACATTCAAACCCTATGAGTAATTTGATTCAAGTTTCAACTGAGTTGAAAGATAAGATTTTAAGATTTCTCCTTACTTTTGAAAGAATCTGTTGAATACTACTGGTAAATCATAGCACTATTGAGAAAAAAACTCTTTACTTGATTCCAGAAATACCATTGTTAAACTTCTAAGTTCTGAGAAGTCACTGGTGACTGTGATAGACATTACTGTGGGTTTATTCCTTTTGAAGAAAATACGAGTTACAGTTTTACATTTACATATAGAAAATATTCTAAGTACCCATTTTTGTAAGTATATTATTTTGGACAAGTGCTATTGACTTTGTTGGGACTTCTTCACAAGTTTCACTGGAAATAAAAATATTTTTTTGAAAAAAAATATTGAAAGCAATTTATATTTATTTATTTATTTATTTATTTCACTTAAAAAATAATTTAGTTAGATCTTTAAAGAATTTGTTTGTTTCCAGAAAGGGGTGAGGTGGAAATAAGAGTAAAGAATTTTAAAATACCTTTTTCGTGAATCTCAGCTCCTAGTTTTTCAGCAGTATCTTAAATACAAATGTATAGGTTCCTTTTTCTACATTTGGTTGGTAAAAATGGATGTGCTTTTTTGAAATATCTTCCATTCTACTGCAATTTCAATTCCTTTCCACACTATTTCTCTTCACCATGCATCACTGTTCTGAGCTGTGCCTTCAAACCCACAGGTTCACATCATAATGTATCTTGAAAACCAAATCATGCCTGTGTATTTGACACTAGGAAAAAAAACCCCTTTCTCCTCATGCCATCCAGCTTTGCAGACCAGTTAAATATACACTAATTATTATAGAATAATTATATAGGATTAAAATGTTAAGGAATATCATGAAATTCTCTCCATCAGATACTTTCCAGAAATGACCATCAGCTATTTACACAACCTTTAGAATGTTCCATATAAACCAATTAGGGTAAGCTGTAGATATTTAGGAGACAAGATAATAATTTTCCTTTCATTTCATTATTAAAAGACAGTTAGTACTCATGAAATATAGCACCAGTGAGCACTGATGATTTAAGAATAGAAATAGAATAGAAGGAAAGGATAATGAGTTTGAAGCCTGTGTGCAGGAACAAGTCTAGGTCTGCAAGTCCCATCAACACATCTATTACTGTACTAAAAAGATCTGATGCATGTATCAGTGTCACATACTAATTTAGATATGCTTTCTCTGCTGGCTTGGTCTTTACGGCACAGAGCAAGGACAGTGTGCCTGCTTGGCTGCATGTCCAACTCTATGTCATTTTCTCCACACTTCATGTCCTAACACATTAGCACATCTCTAACATCTAAAACAGTGCTATGGATAATGATTCATTATTCAAAGTAAATTATACTCCAGATGCTTTCCTCTGCTGACTGATCAGAGCCTAAAGCAATTATTTCAAGCTTTTTTCCAAATTCTTAAATTCAAGTTAATAATGAGCACAAGAGTCATCTGATTCCAATGTAATCAATCAAGAGAATAGGAGATTCACAATAGGTGAAGTATTGGCTTCACAAGTCATGAGTAAAGGAAAAAAGCTACTCTGCAATCTTTGGTTTCTCCATTTAAAAGTTAGAAAAATATTATTTGCTCTTAATGAAATCATAACACCTTAGCTAGTTGATAAAAAAATTAATAGAATAGACCTAAACATCTCCTCCTGTTGATTCAATGCTGGAAACATTGCAAAATTCAATATTACATTTATATCATCATATAGCAGGTGCTATATGGTGGGATGGAGGAGATGTTGAGCTACTACAACTATTAAATAAAGACACAAGTAGGCTTTGTTTTAACTCCATCATTCAGTGGTCCTTTTTTCTAGTCTCTGTATGACATTCTACATCAGTTTGCTGGCTGGTGTCACTCTGAAGTAAGTAGACATTCTTCTGGAAAGCATTAAAGACATAACAAATAACAGCTTGTGATTTGATAAAGGCTGTTGAGAAGATAATCTGAAGGAATTTGAAAATCAAAATCTGGAGGATAATATATATTCATATGGATAATACATGTTCATATGGACTCTGAGAGTCACAATACTACAGTACAACAGTGTTTACTTTCGCTGTGTAAAGCTTTTTTTTAACTGGCCTTTTCTCATGCTGTTTTGCTCAGTTCCTAACTTTGTGGCAGAATTTCTATAGCTGGCACATTAATTGAGGATTTCCTAAATCTGCTGTACAGATATGGCTAATGTCCATGTAGATATAATTCCAGAGGACTAGTTACAATGAGTCCAGGACTTTCAGAAAAAACAAGTCTGCCACCAACCATAATGTAAACCCAGTCTGGGGTGTGCAGGACACCTTTGAACAATCTGATCGTCTGCTGATCTGAAACTGCTGATCAGCTAGAGATTTTGAAGACAGGGAGAGTGATGATTTCTGGAAGTGCTGGATTTAAAGCTCTTCTACCACACACTATTATATCCATTTATTTCTTTGTGGGAATTCCTGAAGAGTAATACAATGGTAACTATGGGGCCTACTATTGACAACTGACAGAATATGTTTCCTTCTGATCCTCTCTACCTCTGACACAGACGGAAAGCCTACAAATATGTGGCATTTCACAACATGGACTCAAGTTGTTGCAGAGACTCAAATCCCCATTTATTACCACCAAGCCCTTTTTATCCCCTTGTTCGGGGATAAACCAACCTGCACATACATACAATGTTCAATCTCATTGGCTCCTGTAAAACTCCCCAGATAAATAGTCCAATCACAATGTTGCATACCCTCACAACCCCCACATTCTCTGGCCTCCAACTTAGATTCCAGCCACAACTACATCCTGGCCCATCCTTACAAGGCTTGCTTGTTTACCTTTCCTGTCCTTCCAACTCCTCACCCCAGGGGTTGCCAAGCACCAAGGCCTCAGAGCTCCTCCCCAAATGCTTTTTCATGCAAATCTTATCACCTTCACTCCCTACACATATGTGCTTCTTGATTGTAAATTCAGAGTGAAAAAAGAACAAAACATTCCTCCATCTTTAAACCTAAAGCAAAACTATATGAATTATTGAACAAAGTTTGTAGTAGCATTTAAAAGTTTTCTTCAATGGCTGTGAGATAAAGTGAAAGGACTGGTAATACCGCTTCTTCAAAAATGACATTCTACTGACAGAGACTTGCAGTTTGGTGGGTTTATTTCCCCACTTTCAACATACCATATGGTAAAAACAATTAACTCTTATTTTTTAGATGTACATAAGAAGCATATAGTCAGAGTGAAGCAGAATGTGGCCTGGTAGTGCTTCTTGAGATTTACCAAAGAATCTTTATTACGTTGCTATGAATGACTGCAATATTTGTAACAGCATTATGAAGTCTATGCAAGAACAAGCCCACTTAAAGGAAGGCAGAAATCAATCCAGCCTGAAAACTAACAAAATCTAATCCTGGTCTAGCACCTTATGACATAAATTCTTATTCAGTATGAGCTAAAAATGAACTTTAGATTGATGAAAGTCTTAGAAAGATTTATTTGACATAAACAATATATGCTATTGAAGGAAAAAGAAAAAAAATCCAACCCTCCTGGTTCTATTTCTGTCTTATATAAACAAACTCAGCTTGAAGATGCCATGTTCATGTTTAAAAAGGTTCTTTCCTCCCATCACAAATTTATTTCCAGGGGAAAAGAGATTCCTGCCTACAACACTGACAATTGCTGTTCTACTGAGAGTGTTCATCTCCTTCTTGGAATTGTTTTGCTATCAGTTGTTTAACAATAGGATTCACAGCTTCCAGGTTTGGCACCTGATGGTATTAACTTTTGTTGACAAGTTCCTAAAGTAAGAAGTGATGTGAATGGGCATGGACAAACATGAATTTTTGTCCTACAGGATTTAGAAACATTTATTCGATACCAGTTTTTGTCTACATTTTGCAGTTTGATTTTGGGCAAATTATCCTATCTTAATATCATATGCCAAGGTTTCCTGCTTTTAGAAAGAGAAACCGACCATTTTAAATGTCTGTGACCTGTAGATAAATAATAGAGCATCATGATAAGAATTGTTTTTGAGGATGCAGGCAAATTACTACCCCTGGATTTTTACATTGAGAATTTGCTTAATATTCAAGAATACTAAGATGTTAGGCGTCCTTGTTCCCCTAGTAATCCTCCTGTATGTAGAAAAAACACTGAATATTTGAATCTCTAGTTTCAACAAGGAATTAGATATATAGTATCTAGAATGATTTCTTCCATTTAATGGACGCCAGGGATCTTGGCACATCGGTAAATTGCGAGTACCATGATGCATTTAAAAGACAAGTGTAAATTAGTTTCCTTTTTGCCTGCAAATTGTATATTAAATCTGGTTAGAATTCCTCAAACCTCCAACCCTTCATTTATCAATGCAGTAATTCATCATGTCCTTTCATACTTTGTTTTGACCAGCAGTTCCGTGTAGGGGATAACAATGTATGTGCTACTGTCACCAATATTCAGTGGATATGAGGGCTGTTAATGTGCTCTGAATGTCCTTACTATAGCATCATGTTATCTGTAATATCAAAAGTGTTTCTGTGTGTCACTATTATTGTGGGAAGAGGCAAGAACTGTTCTGTCTTCATAGAAAAGTACAAGGAGGCTTAATCATTTCTGAAAGACAGTACCTAGAAAGAAGCAGCTGGTGGGGCTAAATGGCCATTCCATGAGGTATCTGTATACTTAGCAAAGAGGCACTCATTCCCTGAGGCTTTTCATATAGTTGCCCAAGATAAAAAAAAAAAACCAGCTTATACTCAGGGAGAAAGCTGTGCTTGTGCCAGTCACTGAATTTAAGCAAAGGTCAATCACAGTATGTCATGTACGGAGGGGAAATGCCTTCAGATAAAGTAGTTGCTTTCAAATGGATTGGAATAAAAAAAGTCTTTTCTCTCTGTTCTGCAAATCCTGCATGACACTCAGGATGCAAAACTCACGAAATATTCTATGTTTCCATGATACTATGATTCAGTGTCTCTTGACTGCCACAAACCTGAAAAGATTTGCTGACATATCCCAAAGAAATGCCCAACAGAACTGTCATACCTGGCCCTGAAAACAGTGAAGCCTGTTTTATATCACAGATGCTAATACCATTTTGTGTGTGTGTGTGTGTGCATGTATGTTTGTATATATAACAGTATGACTCATGTTACCCTTGTTTATATGCAATAATACTCAGCTGCTTCTTGCCACCTAGACCACTCACTCATCTTGATGCCCCTGAGATGCAGAGTAGGACAGAAGTCAATATTAAGTTTGTTTTAAACTGTGCATTTGGTCTACTACTCTTTAACACGACATCAGGGCTGGAGGGAAAGGTGAATTCATAGATTTGTATTAAAAAGATTTATGTCAGAAAAGGGCTTGATCTCAAAATTGTTCCTTGTTGCTGGCAAAAGTTGAGAAGTTCAGAAGAAAAGAAAAGAACCAGGCACTAGAAAAACTTTGACCAAAGATGTACTTCCTGGAATCCTTTAACCTTCTTTTCTGAAATTACTCTCTTCATTACATGATTTGGCAAACACTGACCAGCCCTCACAGAAACATCCAACATGTGTCTTTGCAAAGTCTATCTTTTTACACCTGCAAAAAGATTTGAAATATCTAGAAACCTTCTTTATAGCCATTACCCTATGTCATTGTCTTAATGATCAAACCCATGAAAAATAACTTCTTCGGATACCTCATGCAGTTCTCTGACATTATAGTCAGGTGCCCTTCACCAGATAATAAAGGTTTTTTGTGTATCACCACGCTAATCTTTGCTTAAATATAATGTTCAGTTATACATTTTTTACTTTAATTTCTGTATATTTCAAAATCTTCATTAAGCTCTCTCTACATGTACGTAATCATCAATGAAAATATTGATAGTGACATACAATAAATGATAGCATTTTTAAAAGAAGCTTGAACAACAGTTTCAAAAATCTGCTAAAAGACAATCAAGTCAAGGAGATAATTTAGAATTCTATTCTCTATGGACCTAAAACATTGAGATATTTCTTAATCAGAATTGAGTCGGTATTTTGTTTCAAGACATTTTACAATATTTTCCAGACTTCAAGTCATTAAATTTCATTCATTTCTGTGACTTAAGTGTATGCAAATTCACCTTATATATTTACTCTACAATTTTATTTTATTTTATTTTGTTTTGTTTTGTTTTGTTTTATTTTCTTATTAATTTATTTTATTTTATTTTGTTTTGAAAGCCAGAATTAAAAATGAACTATCGGCTGAGTTCTTGCAAGCCTATTACAGATGGGATGAATGTTTATGACATTATGAAGTTTACAATAGAATAATTAAAGTAACATTAACTGTACCACCATGAATGATGCTTCTATCATGACAGCCTCATCATAATTCAGTAATAAAAGGAAGTCAATATCTCTATTTGATTCTTGTCTTAACTAAAAATATTTCACAATATAAGCATAGTCTTGATACTATTAAAGTGAAACACCCTAGCACTTACAAAGAATATCGACATACCTTGTAGATGTTATTATTTTACAGAAATAGCGCAAGCATAAAACACTCTCAAAAATACAGAAAACCAAGCATATAGGTTAGTAAGAAAAATTGTCTGTCACCACTGTTCTCCATTGACTCTTTTGATTAAAATCTCTAGGTGTTCACCTAGATGTTTAAAAAAATAACCAAAGTGAAAAAAAAAAAGATGCATAAAACTTATTGTTTGGTTGTTTTTTTTAACAAAACAATCCATTTGGTAGTCTACATGACCCAGGAATCCTATTTTAAAAGCAAAGAACAAAAGCTTTGATAACCTACAAGTACAACAATAGCTCACATCCTCTAATTTGTTCTAATGAGAAATAAAATATGATTACTCATTCAAAATTGGCTGTTGGCACTATTATAATACAAACTGTATGTACTCTTTTTCCTCTGGCTGGAGCCAGAAAAACCTTAGCAGGATGAAGTTTATAAGCAGTATAAAATAGAAGCTGTTGGATGGTGTGATGCACGACCAAAAATGCAGTGAGGAAAAGGCTGAAGTGTGAGGGTCAGGTAGGGTGTGTGCATTATACATGATTTTACATTAAAAAATCTGTGTGAATAAGTGGGTGTAGAAAAACTATTTGAAAGGTAAACAAGGAGTCAACCTAGAGCTATATGTCAGGAAAACATGGAAGGAAGAACACTGATACATTTCTGACACTTCCTTTTTCTTGCTTTTGTCTGACAGCAACGGTTTGTGCTCAATGGCTGTAACTTAGTTTTTCATGTGAGCTTTGAAAAACCAGTCCTGTATCATTGTTATAACTATGAAAACTTGTTCATTTTGGGGCTCTTACCAAAGCCATATATTCCATCCAGGCCTACTTTTAAGTTCCACGTTAAATTAATAGTATTAAAATCACTTAGGAGATAACTATACTCCAAAGCCAGGAAATGTTAGAGTATGCTTGGATGGCCATCACTGGAAATGCTTGATTAATGAATATATCACGTGATGGAGGACTTAAAAGTCCCTTTACTGGTGTTATTTTCTTATCTTTCTAATGAGGAGCTAAAAGAAGACATCAGAAATCTTCCATTTAAAAAAGTACATACAGAAAAGGAATGAAAGAATTAACCAGCTGCCTCCAGATATTCTTGGGAGCAAAGTCAGTAAAATTTTAGAGAAAATGGAAATGACATCCTGCTATCACAGAAGGCAGTACCCAACAAATTGTATTTCTGCAGCAGGAAAAGCCAGCAATGCTTTGAATTGTGCAAGACAGTCAGATGGAGAAATGATGGCTTTTTAACCAGAATTTACCCAAAGAACAACATCATGATCTGTCTTCTTGATTCAACTTAATTTCTGACATTAAAATAATGGACTTGTTGGAAAAAAGAGGTTTATTGAGCTACAAAGAATAACCTCACTATCAATAAGCTCATTTATGTGTTTTATAAAAATAAATTGGCTTGTCTTTTTAAATAACAGAAGCCACAAACAGTGAAAATCATGTTATTCAAAAACAAATATTAACATGCTACTGGTTAGATTTATATTTTTTATTGTAGACTTTTTGAATTCTTCTATTTAGTAAGTTTTAATGGAAATATTTTTCTTTTTTTTTAAATGATTATATTGTTTTATCAATGCTTAATGTAAATCTTAATCAGGATTTAACAATTATGTAAATTAAAAAGATGTAAATATGTTATTATGATAAAAAGAACATATTAATACTTAATATTAATTTTTAATTATTTTTTTTTATAAATATATTCCTCTGCCATGTTAGGAAACAAACAAGAATT
This sequence comes from Agapornis canus, assembly GCA_036873685.1. Classification (NCBI taxonomy): domain Eukaryota; kingdom Metazoa; phylum Chordata; class Aves; order Psittaciformes; family Psittacidae; genus Agapornis; species Agapornis canus. The sequence continues at coordinate 10,100 of JBAFWW010003275.1, forward strand.
CAAGTGTTCCTGTTAAAAAAAGGACATAATTAAATGGGTGGCAGAAAATATATCTGTATATATAACTGTATATATTCATACATCTAAGAAACGTATCTTTTTTAATAACAATTGAAATACAAGTTATTGAGTGGATGGGACAGTGGATAGGGCTGCAAAAACAACTTTTCCACAAAAGAGGGCCAGCATAAATATCCATCACAAATCACAAAACATCACTAATTGCAAAATGTACATTCTGATATATAGTACAATAATTATTTTCTTTTGACTCTTTTTTTCCTGTCTTCTGCTATACCTCAGCCATAAATCATGGATACATGCAGGGATTTCTTAGCCAATGCTGATTACCTAAGACAAATAACTTTGTTTCGAGAGATTTCAGTCTTGTGTTACTTTGAATTTTTAGCAACAACAGAGCCTACTTGTAAGTGGCATCAGTAACATAATATTTTCACTTGTAAGGGGATCAACTACATATTGCTCTGATCCTAATAAAACCCTTCTCAGAGAATTTCTATCTGTCAAGCAATTAAGACATTTGTTTTTAGTTTGAAGACAAAAGCTGCACAGCTCCAATTTATTTAATTCCTACAGACATACTGACTGGCAGTTCTAAATAAACACTATTAATATATCATTAATCTGTAACTAAAGACTACTCTCTTTCTGGAATATTTGCCAAATGACTACTTCAGGAAATCTCATTGGAACATCTGTCATTCTCACAATTACAGTGGAGAGAGAAGAGTGTTTCAGACAGCTAAATTAAAGCATGAGAAACCCAGGAGCACATTGGTTTTGAGACTGTAACAACTTTTGTGTTATTTACAGTAAGAATTAAAACCACCAGATTTCAAAATGCTACATAAAGAATGAACAAATTAGTGCTGATTCAGTTTGGTAATGGTGGTGTAACAAGGAAGATCCTTATAAGCTATCAGGAATAAGAGATGATGACAAAAAAAAAAAAAAAGAAAATTATGAAAATGAATGGGAAAGCTGATGCATTTTTACCTCGGCCTCCAGGTTTCAAACAAAGCTCAAAATGTCATTCATGTAATTATTACTATATCAGGTTGAAAGCAATTTCAGCTCAGCTGATTTGATTGTTCATTAATGGCTGTGAAAAGAAGATAAGGAATGTGCATGATAAAAATAGCTGCCCATTACAGTAGCAGCAAATGGGGTCAACTTATGAGATAACCTTAAATTCCTTGATCCTTCAAGTGTTTTTGTTTTGTTTTTTTGTTTATTAAAGGTTAATACTAAATATGAACTTGGAAATAAGCTAATCAAAGCCTTTCTGTTAACCTTCACCTTATGTGGCTGTTTAAACAGTGACTGACTGGTTTTGACAGTTTACTAAATCTCAGGATGCTGATGATGGAAGGTATCAGTAGCTGCATTTCTTGCCTGTCAGTTATGGTTATGAAGGACATGTGGCATGCCTCCTCTTCACTAGAAAGTAACAGTTGACTTGTAATCTGTCAGCAACTGAAATTTAATTCCAGCAAAATGAAGAAAATAAGAACTAACACACTGGTTACTGCTTCAGCCATAGCCAAGAGCCTAAGAGGGCCTGGTTGCCAACTATTGACCTGGCAGAAAATTGGTTAGTGTCACTGACAGTTGAGAGCCTGGAGCTACCAGCCTCTGCAGAACAGCCCTTTTCCTCATATATTTCAGGGAATTTCTCTATTTATTGCTTTGCTGTCCTCTCTCGTGTACCTCCTTCCTTTTCTTTACTATATATAACACAAAATACAAGTTTTATCCTACAGAAGTTCTCTCACATTTGTTTTCTAAGCTATTGCTTACATTTAAGTTGTGAATGAATATGCAAAAGCCACCATTACTGTCTGGTGGGCTGTGGTCTCCCACCTTTTGTTTGGACTAGTTTGGCTATGTTCTCTCTCTCCCTCAACTTCACCAGGCCTAAACAGATGCAATTCAAATACTCCCTCAGAATTCCTCTGTAATTACTCATTAACACTTTCTGTTGACTTGCTCACTGAGAATATCTGGATATTGGTCAAACAGGAAAAGCAGGCAAGAAGGGAAGCAAGTTTAAGACCTGTATCATCCAGCCAGTAAATAAGACGTGTTAACAGCAAAATCTGAACAAAAAAATCCAGTGATCCAGGTCAAAATTATTAGAAAAACATTTTTAAAGTCCTCTTGGGTAGTAGAGTCAGGCTTTGAATATGTGCTTTGGAAAACCAGACCTGCTGAGCAAGCTGGAGTGGTGATCCTCAGAAAACAGACTGCGGTTTCAGAACTCCTTTCCTCTTATGATTTGCTCCTACTAAGATAAGCAAGAAGAATTGGCATGGAAGATATGTTATTCCTCAAACTAATTGATTTGTGAAGTTCCTCCACAGGAGTTACAAAGACAAATCATTCCACTATTTCTTAATCAAAGCCAGGCTGTAAGAAACCTGTGTATATGCTTTGATTAGCTGTGAACTATGAAACCATATGATATTGAGCAGCATGACTTTGTGGGGTGGAGGAGATGCACAAAGGGAACACCACTATAAAAGGGAACTGAAAAAAACTCAATACAGTGAGATTTCTTTCAATACACATACCCCTACATAGAATTTGATGGTGTATTTTGGAAGAAAACTGAACCCTTTCTATTTTTGTATATGTTTCTAGTGAAACATTGCTGATGGAACATCTGGTTTTAGCTACGTATACCTACAGAAGGAAGAATAATTTCTTTCTTTTTAACTGTATACTACCTTTGTTAATACTTTCTTATTTTTGGAAGCAATAATAACAGTAACTGCCACAACAAAACTGATATATTATCAATTTCATCCTACATTCTGTAATCTGAATAATGTATAGAAATAATTTACTTCTTATTTAATTTATATGAAATAGCAAAGTATTTCTAAAACCTTTCTCTCCCTAAGTTGATTTATCAATAAACATATAAAACCTCCTTTGACAAGAATGCTAAATGCCTGTTCTCTAGTAGTGCTATTAGGTCAGGCAGAAACAAGAGAATTGACACTGCTACAAAGTGTGTTAGGACATATTTAAAACATTGTGCTTTTAGCTTCATACATAAGCTATGAATTTGGGAATTAAAAAAAAAAAAAAAAGAAATCTACTCATCTTGTTTATTCTCCAACTATAATATTTTGGCAGAATAAATTCTCATTTACTGAGTTACGGCACCACAGCGATTAGAATGGGTGAATCTGGTAATTTTTTTCAAAAGAACTCCACCAACTTTCCTCTTTTTGTTACAAGAATATGACTTTTCATTTTGATACAGTCTTTTAACTTTAATTAATTACTGTCCACAGAAATGGCTGGGCAGGGAATTAATAATTGGCTATTTAGTCAATTGGTTACTTTGTGCAGTAAGAACTGATTGTGATAATGGAATCCAGCAAAATAATGAAACCACAAATTAGGCATGTCAAATCTTAATAAACAACGATGTCTAATTATCAAAGAATCTGTACTTACTTGCCAAGTGCAAAACACTCCATCTTAACAGTAGTTCCCCTTGCAGCTGTAACTGTGTAAGGAAAATGGACTTCAATTTTTGGTTCATACTCCCCCATCACACCTGGAAAATAAGGAATGCTTAGAATATGAAATATCATCAGTTTTCTACTTGCTGAGTTAATCACAGGAAAACCCTGTGGCTTGCTTTTTGAACCTTCCCAGCAGTAAAGCTTGTAATTGACTGAGATAGCCTTGTTTGTTCTGTTATGCTCTGCTCGGGTCCAGTACATATTCTAAAATGCTCTTCAGAGCTACCAGAAGCACAACAGTGAGCTTAAGGAAAAGGATTTGTTTTTTTGAACACAGGTTAATGTTTACATTTTGAAAGATTAAAGCAGGCAAACTATTTGAGAGGGGTGAGAATTTTCAGAGACCAAAGCTTTGTTTACTAGTGAAGGTATATTTATAAAAAATAAATCAACATCATCATGCTGTAGTCAGCTGAGGACCTTCTAACCTCAGCAAGAAAAAATCAACTGATATAACAGCATTTGTGTAAGCAGATACAAACAGATATGCAAACACATACAAAGTCAAGTTATTCCTTTTCAGTTACCTTCTAATTCAGGAGATAATTAATTTTATCAGGACAACAGAGTACCATAAGACACAACTAGAAAAACATTTAGGAATGAGAAAAATATATACACTGAAATCAATATAGTTATCTTGAATTTGCTGTGGAGCGACTGACAGCTTTGGAGAATCACGAGAGTTTAGGAAATGAGAAGTGATTAGGGAAGGGAGACAGGTTTTATAAGGAGAGGTGAGAGGTTTGTATGTGATGCATCTTAGAGGAAATGTCACAATTGACTTGGCAGGAGAATATGGCTCTAACAGAGTTGTTCAGTTAGACAGAAGATGGGCTACTGGGCTAAGCAATGCTCAGGAACTAAAAGCAACATTAAACAAACTAAAAGTTGTTCGGATTTTTAGATAAGGAAAACTGAATAAAATTTGGCTTGTGGACACAGCAGCAACAAGACAAATCTAGCCTGAATCTGTAAAAATCAGTCAAGAGCTTCCAAAGAATTCTAGAGCAAGCAATTAAGAGAGCAAAAGAGAAACAACAGATATCTTATTCAAGAAAGAAAAAAGAAAGGAGCATAAGAAAGAACATGGAAGTAGAAGAATATGAGATTTGCAGCTCAGAGAAGACCAGTTGGCAGAAAAAGATGAAAACCAACCCATAACCTATTAGAGAAAAAATAATATAGAAGGCTGAAAAGGCAAACATATATTTCTAGCTCTTCAAATATTTCATATGGACTCAGGAGTTTCCAGTGGGGCTGTACTGTCTTCCTCTTGTTGTCCCACAGGCTCCTGCAGCTTGCCTCTGGGAGGAAGTCCGAACTGTATGCATTTAACCATGTCTTTGGGGGCTTAAGTTTAGTTAGAAAATCTGAATGTGTCTGCCGAGAATCAAATAACAGAAGTAGAAAGCACAAAATGCTTTAGGTCAAAGAATGCAATTCTATAAATAATGTGGCTTTATAAGTAGCAGGAGATTTCTTTTTTTGAAAAAACATAATCATGCAAGTATTACACGTACCAGCAGCAGTGACACAATTTTCCTAGAAAACATGACTAAATCAGTTTTTTTGACATTGCTTTGTGAACTCATGTTAAAACACTCCCTGTGGTTTGAAAAGACACATTCTGAACCAATCCTGGCATTAAAGCTTAAAAGACTTTTTTTTTTTTGGTATTAAAAACAAAATTAACCTTTGTGTCCTGGGTATTAAAATAAAGTCAGGTCATCAACCAAACTGTGGTCAATTCTCATTTTCCCTAGACTAGACTGAAATCTTTCCTAGTATAATCTGTCATAAAAATTTTGTTCCCATATGTTTATACTGTGTCAATAAATTCTTTAATTGTTTAATTATGCTCCTTGTGACTTCTTTACTGTTTCTGCCTTTTTTTTTTTTTTTTGTTGCTTGATTAATGAATACCATTTTTTTTTTTTTCTCAGCTGTTTTTTTTTTGTTTTTTTTTAATTTTTTTCTTTTTTTCTTTTTTT
>JBAFWW010003280.1:0-11342 GCA_036873685.1 Agapornis canus
AACACCAGCTACTAAGGAGAAGAAAAACTGACTGCAATTGCTGAACCCAGGACATGTCTTCAGCTGGTATCTGAGGCAGAAAGTGAAAAATCACCTTGCTTCATTGGTGGGAGTTTTTCTATAGACATTATCTGTCTCATTCCTTGAGCTGATGAGGTCCCCATCTCTAGAAAGATGGCCCAATGCATTGTGAATATTCAGGTTTTGCTCTTGAACCCCTTGTCAAGCAGTTTGGCAGCTATGAAATAAATGGTCAGTGTATTGTTTTTGTAAGAAATATTATCTGGCAGACAGATGAGCACATTAACTTCATTCACTGCCATTGCTTCAGCTCAAATTCTTCTACATAATTTCACAGAATAAGAGATAAGCGCTCTGGCAGACTCCACTGATTGTTCCCAAGAACAATTTTTCCCCTGTATCATCATAAGTGATACATGAAACAATGGTCACTCTTGCAATGATGAAAGTGCTGTCACTGCTCAGACAGAGGTTTCCATGCATTCATGCCTTCACCACAAAAGCAGGAGACATTATTAGGTGAAGACAGCTGACAGATTACTGAAACTTGCCAGTTTGGTCAAAATCTCTGAAAGCTTTAAATAGCATTTCCATTGTCAGCACCAACCAATAAAGCAAAACCAAGTATAAACCCTTCATATTTCTTTTTCAAAAGTTCATTTTCACATATTCATAAAATCCATCAGCTAGAGCACAAAAAATCTTTTTTTGAGCACTTTTAACTACAGGCAGGATGTCATCATGGAGGTGAATTGCAAAATAAAATGTAAGTAATTAACTTTGACAGTGCATTTGTTCAATGAAGTATCATCTTGCAAAGTGCAGAGTCAGTTACAGACACCTGCTGCCAGACTGAAGAAAAGAAATCACTGTTAATCTGCTTAACTGCAAGGCTACTCTAGTTTCAAGATTTCTTTTGGTACAGGCTCATAAAGTCCCAGCATAAAGCATGCAGGCAGCAAATCCTTGCTTCCCTCCTTGATAAAATAGTAAATCAGTGTATTGATTAATAAGAACTGTTCCTGCTTAAGCTGTGGAAGTGTAAACAGGATGGAATACAATTAATTGCCAAAAGATTAAAAATTAGCAGCACATTTAAATCTCCATTCAATTAACTGATATTCACAAAGCATTTTCAGTAACGTGCAAATCTCAGACTATTTACCTTTGATATAGCAACATCAAGGAGAGAGTTGTTGTGCTAGGGCCGTTCCTGATGGCTGGCATCCCAGGCTAAGCATCAGAGCAGCCACTGGCTGTCCATCACTAATGAATGCATTACATTTCACACTGCACCCAAAAGAATTAGTATTTTCACTTATTCTGAGATATCAGATAAATAAATTACTCTCACTGAAATACACCTTGCAACAAGAGATTTGCTGAACTAGAACCAAGTGCTGAAAAATGGTGCAGGGATACCAATACCTTCATGAGTCAAACAAGAAGCCTAAAATGCTGCTGAACAAACTGCAGCCAGTGGAGAAACACTATGTCTGACCAGTTGAAGCTGTTTGCAGGATGGCCTTCGGCTGAAATAAACCCAACAATGAAGTACGAAGTTGGACTCATCCACCTACGCTGAATTTAGCTGTTTCAGTCCCTTTGCTGTGTATCTGAGGTTGTACTGTGCATATCTGAATTAAACCACAGATGGGTATAGCGTGTCTTTCCTCAAGTCCCGTACCTGTTTGTTCCGAAAGCATAACAGACTTGCACTGAGAAACCACAGGTAACTGAACCAGTGGACCCTCTCTCTACAGTACAAAGTGTTTACAGATCTCACTTGGACCAAGTTTTCACTAACTTACCAGTTTTGTGGGCCACATTTGTGACTGCAGAGAAGGAGCTCCATTTTCAGAAACTAGAGAGGACAGTTCCTTGGGGCAGTTCCTCTGCTCCTCTATGTCCTATCCACCACACTCCATTCCCTCTAAACAAAACGTATTGCCTGCTTTACTGCAAGAAGTGCTTGAAAAAAGCTCAGTGCTTTCTGAGACTTTGCCAGCAAAAACTACATGGATGAAAACTTTGGAAGAGCTTCAGGAGTTGAAGGACAACTCCAGGTCAAATGTTCTCATGGCAGTTTTAACAGCCCATGGAGTTTCCTGGATAAATGAACAATTTCATGAACTAAAAAGATGTGACTTCTTGTGTTCACCCATATTCCGGGAAGATTACCATCTTTGGTCCAGACAGTCACAAGAGGTCAAGCCTCCAGTCATAGCCAGGGCTGCAACCAAAATTGGAAGATTACTACCAAGAACAGCTATCATGGCATTTCCCATATGCTACATTAGCAAACTGAACTAGAAATGTATTTGTCCTTCAACAAACTAAGTTTGTCCTCGACAAATTTAATAATGAAAAAGTTCATTTTAAAATAGTTTGCACTATGCTATGCTTGTAAATATCAATCAAGGTAACTGCTGATCACAGCAGAATCAAACCTTAACTTAATGTTAACAAAGCAAAAGCATCCCCCAGGGAAAAACTTGTAAACATCTTCATCTGTATTTTGTTGTTCAACAGTTGAACAGAAACTACAGTTAATCTGTGCTATTGCTTAAATACCAGAAGTACCAGAAGGAATTAAATTCAATGCATATGTAATAATAAAAATAAAATATCCTGGGATTTGTTTTTTCACTCCAGCATTTCAAAGATGTCCAGATGTGCATGGAGGATAATGAAATGTTAGGAAGGAGGATCAAGGTTTGTTCAATGGTAGGACTTGAAAAGCCAGACGTATTGAAGAATAACCCAAGAAGTTTAGTCAAGTTTCACATTAATAAAGACTCCTTCAAGAAACCTGGCATCCCTGAATGACCTAACCAGCTGAAAGAAGTGAGAATCCCATCAGGTGGGGTGGTTTGGTGTACGTTAATAAACATTTCTGTACTCAAACTAAGATCAAGAATTTGAGGTCAGATAATAGAGAACTGCTTATCAGTTTCAATTTGTTCTTGAAAAGGAAATCTTAAATGCATGCTATTTTTTTATTTTACAAAAGTGTTGCTTGACAGAATAACAAAATAAAATTCAATTTCTGAAGAATGATTTAGTTGGGATAGGAAGTGGGGCTCAGAAACAAGCAAAACCTCAGAAAATAGATCTCAGCTTTGTCCACTCAGGGAAGTTGCACGCCTGTATCTCCAATAACCTCAGTGATACTGTGTTCTGTACATAGAGACTTCAAGATAAATAATTCAGAAAATTAAGTAAAATAATGGAAGCTAAAGGCAAGTTCTGTAATCAAGCAGCAAGTCTGTCTGAGAATTGCCTATACACATACCAAAGCTTCCTAATATGGATTTTCCTCTCTGTAGCTAAACTAACCTTGGCTGAACCATATCATCAGACAGAATCCAAAAGCAGATTCTGGACATCTGACCACCGTGAGCCAGTGATCAGCCCCAAATTTAACATTGCACATAACTGCTTCTCATCAACATAAAAGCTTGGAATGAAGCTACCAGAAAGATTTTCTGTTACATTAATGTTTTTGAACATAGCAAGGAGCTGCTGTTTTATAGTGTACAACAGTCCTTGCCCAGTTGAGTCCTTATTTTCATTCCCAGGAGAAACACTCAAAGCCTAGCAAACCTCTGCAAAAAAGCACCAGAAGAAATGCTCACTCAGCTCATCCTGACTCCCACTAATGCCACAGAACCCGCCAGCAGTGGGACACTAACACAACGATAGAGGAATCCCACAGCACTGCATTGCTTTTCTCCACTCGTGCTCATTCACACACAGAGAAATGACTGTAGCATGGTAACTGTTAAGTGAACAATTAAAATGTCTCATGCATTGCAAAAATGCATGATGAACTAAGATTAAAAGAGTGATTTTTCTATGCTGAAATTTGAGTTTTAAAACTAAAATACCACCCAGCGGAAACAAGGAGCAATTGCTGGCTTGTTGGTGACAGATCCTAATTTGTCCTTTGATAGCACAATGACTCCCCAGCAGCACAACGATGTGTTCACTTTCACATTACGAAAGTAATTATTTTTGCAAACCTGAATCACTTTATATTCTGGAGCTATATAAATAATTAAGATTCAACTAAATTTGTCAAAACAGATAAGCATAGCACTCTACAACATTAAAGACTGTGTTTTATTCATGCAGTTTCAGCTCAGTGCACATAATGAACCTCATCACTTTGCCCAGGGGGTATCTGAAACCCCAGGAGCTCAACCCAGAGCTGGAAGATCACATGGCAGGAACCTGGGGCTGACAAATTACACCTCGGTATTTGTAACATCTTCCACTACCAAAGGCCTGAATTAAAAGAAACTGTATGTGCAGTTGGCATGCTGTGAAACAAAGAATGCTTAAACTCAACAGGGAGATTAATCTTTATCAAGTAGCACTGATTCTAACTTTATATTCCCAGGGCTTCATGACAACCAATGTTCATGGGGTTTTTTCCTATGTGTTTCATATCAGCACTAATAGGTCACAGAGATCCATTACCACTTTGCAAAAGCCTAAATTAAATTTTCCAATGGCATTTGCAGAAGTTAATAGGTACATATATAATGTTTGAGAAAAAATTAAAAACAATTGACACTATTTATTTATGCATTTCCATTTTATTGACCAAAAAACTTTCAGGTTCAAGGCACAGTTGTCACTGGTCATATTTAGCATGAACAAGTGTTTCCTAAGCATGAGGCAGTCTGCTACTCTGCTGTTTGCCAGTGCATCCATTTGTCCTTGCCTGACACTCTTTAAGCATCTGACTGCCTTTAATTAAATTTTGCCAGAGGAGAAAAAGTCTTGGAATATCTTCCAAGTCCTCCAAGGATCAGCAGTTCAGCATCTGGGGATCATAAGAGCATTTCATAAAGCACATTTTATTAAAAAATAGGAAATAGCTTCCTAGTTGCTAGAAAACCAGGTTTTATTGGGAAAACACAAACTTGGGAAAAAATGAGAAAAATAACAGCAGATGAGACCAACATCCTGCAAAGTACATTGGCAAAAGTCCTGACCTACCTGCCACCATCCATGGTGAGTAGCTAGAAAGCTGTTCCCCTGTCCAATGGGACCATGCTGATCTCCAGTGAAGGGGAGGTGATTCTGTTACCTTTCATGGATATTTGGTTTTGAGGATTCCACCATCTAATCCACCTGGGAAGAGAAGCCTCCCTACCACTCAGGCACTAAACCATGGTGCCTGGGATATCTGGTACCTGTACGGATCAACAGCTGCCCTTGCTAACTGCATTCACTGCTGGCTGTTTGTTATAGCAACCACTGCAGTGCAGTACAGCTCTTTCAGCAAGAGCCTGAGGGCTGATATCCTCACAAAATCTGTATTTCAAGACAGGTAACCTTTTACATGGAGTCTTTTCCTGTCCTTTAGCAAGAGAAAAAAAACACTTCCCAGAACCAACAAAACTCCACTATTTTGAACTGCAGACTACAGCAAGCACCACAACTTACTTCAGCAAACTTACATCTATTTTTCTTAACAGGGCTGATCTTAAACAGCATCATTACCCACCACCTAGGCAAGCCTGACCCACTGCAGATGCTTTCACATGTTCTTGGACAGATGCCCACAAATTACTCTTTCCCTGCATCCCTGTGAGATGCTTCTGCTTCCCTGCCCTGCCAGGTTGCAGACCTTAAGCTTCGTCACTTACTCAGGTTCAGCTCCCAGACTCTGAGAGGCAATGCCATTACATCCAGTAAAGGACAGGGCCTTAGGGAAAATCAAAGATTTACCGTGGTGTCATGCTTTAAATTCACAGTTCACTAGACCAATAAATACCCCTTAAAGCAGAAGCAAAGAAGCACAGCATAGGCTGTTTTCACCACTGAGCTCCACATGCACAGGCAAAACATGAGGTGAGCCCTCTGCTGTCATTGCCACTGACCCAAGAAGCTATGCTCCATCTGCAAGGCTTGCTTTGACTCCCTTGTGCTCCCTCCTGCTGCTTCTAGCAGATCCCCATTTCCCTGCACCCAGAGGGTGGGATTCATCTGACCAGCTTGATCCAGCTACCCCCAGACCCCTTCCATAATAACACAGGTTTCCCAAACACACCAAGCCCACCCTTAAATATTTCTCTGTTCCTTTCATCCACATTTCCCACCAATCCATGGCATGGCTGCTGGATGGAGAATGGAGAAAAAAAATCTGTGCTTCACTTTCAGAGGTGAAAGCCCTGTCCAGTCTGCTAAAAGATGCTGAGATGTCAGAAAGAGCAGCGCATGACCAAAACGGGATGACAGGTCTCCACCTCTTTCTTCCTCCCTTATACCTGCAGGATTAGGGCAACTTGAACTACCCTCTCCTAGGCCAGACCTTGTGTCTGTTTATGTCACATTGTTGTACTTCAAACAGAGACTGTGATGTGTTTTGGGTGTAAGGGAGATTAATTACTGCTATGGGATTTTATTCATCAAATCAGTCTTTGTTCAGAGTCAGCCCCAGGTCTAATGCAGTTCTCAAAGTATTCATTTACTGCTGGAAGGCTCTTTTCTAGAAAGGAAAGGGAAATGTTGTGATCGATTACTTAAATATATTGGTGGGTCTGGAGCTTGTCTACACCAAATTTCTTGTGGTTCATCACCAACTGAGACCACACACTTGTTAGACAGTTTTGTAAGAAGTCCATTCAGCACACAAATTCTACTTTCATTAGTAACTGAGTAGATCAATTCCATTTTATTCCATTAGATATGACAGATCTCTCTTGCAGTTTAAGATAGCAACAGGTTAATCCAAATTCCCACAGGTAGAAAAGACTATGCCATAGGGTTCTTCTTTTAGGCTTATCATCACAATGTGGTTCAGATAATAAGAGTCTCATTCCACCCGCATTCAAGAAGCAATTGTCTGACTATATCCAGATATAAGTACAACCTGGTTTAGGCAATAAGTTGGAGTCTGAGTGGGTTAGTAAACTGACTGCACTGCACCCAAAGAATAAGCAAACATTTGGGAAGTTTGAAAACCTAAGTGAAAACATTTAGTTTTCCATGTCCCAGGAAGACTGTGAATCTTGTTAATGAAACCTCCAGAAGAGAGAGATTTTGAGAGAATCCCACGGTCCCACTTTCAGCTGGGATAGCATTATTTTTCTTCCCAGCAGCTGGTGCAGCACTATGTTTTGGCTTTAGTCTGAGAACAATGATGATAATACCAGTGTTTTAGTTGTTGCTCAGTAGCACTTACCCTGATTAAAGACTTTTCAGTCTCATGCTTCTCAGTGAGGAGGGGCACAAGAAGCTGGGAGGAAGCAAAGACAGGACACCTGCCCCAAAGTAGCTAAAGGGGTGTTCCATACCACAGCACATCACGCCCACTATATAAACTGGGGAGACTTACCTGGAGGGGACTGATCAATGCTCAGGTCAGGCTAGGTATCAGAAAAGCAGGTGGTGAGCAATTGTATTGTGCATTGCTTGGGGGGGAGGCAGAGTTTGTGTTTTATTCCTTTCTCTCTCTATTTCCTGTTATTGCTGTTATTCTGTTTTACTTTCTTTCAATTACTAAACTGTTCTTACCCTGACCCATGGATTTTTACCTTTTTTTTTCAATTCTTCTCTCCATCCCACTGGGCAAGGGGAGGAAGTGACTGAGCAGCTGCATGGTACCTAGTTGCCAGCTGCAGTTACAGTATGACACTCACCCAAGATGTTCCATTACCCCATGCAAATGACAGACAGTACTGTGCTAGTTTCTTCTGTCCCTTCATAATGCTGGTTTTAAAGTAGAGAAAAAAATTATAGCAAAAATTTTGTGAAAACTGCCAATAGTTGTGTCATTCAGCATCCTCTGAAATAAGACTTCTATACTCTTTTAACAGGTTTAATAATGAAAGTGCAAGGAAGTACTTGAGGTGTTTTTAAATATCAAACTCATCTCTACATGTGACATACTTTTGATCAAAATAACAAAATTTATCACCGAGAGATATTCTGCTGAAATTTATCAGCTACTATGCAATTCCAATATTAAAGGTTTGTGCTTGAATTCTCTTTCATATTTCCATCACCTTTTTCATTCCTTTTTTCAGAGGACTTGACCATCTTGCCTTTTTGAGTAGTTATAAATAGTATAAGTAGAGAAAATTTTGTATTGATGGAGTTGAATAGCTTTTAGATTTCTACCATTTATTTTTCAACCCACCAACTGCCTTCATACGGATAGGCCAATATTGACTTTGTCTCTCTAATCATGGAATGAAAATTGAAGAGACTTCCTGTAGTTATCCATTGCCTATCCTTCCATTATTAGAAGAGATTAACATCTTGCAGGGACAAGCAGATATGATTAAGAGCCAATCCATTTCTCAGGAGTAAGCATTTTGAAAAGCCATGGAAGATACTAATTAGCTTGTGAGTGCAGCTTATGTTCTTCTATCAATTATACAGGCTGCTTTTTCTTTTTTGTTTTTGGGGTTTTTTTTTCCAGGTATTTCTTGTTGGTGGTGGTTTGTTGGGTTTCGTTGGTGGTTTGGTTTTTGGTTTTGTTTTTGTTTTTTTTTCTTTTTTTGTTTTGTTTTGGTGGTTTTTTTTTTAAGAATCAAAAATATCCAGGCCTTGGAAGAAATATTTTGAACTTTCAGATGAAGATGGGTTCTTTTTTAATTCCTTTAATTCTTTATAAGAGAAGACGATGATACAATTTCATCTACTGAAGAACAACAGATGTCTGAGATCTTGGATAAGGACATTATCCACACATAACTAACAGACTATACTTGGCTATAAATTTCTGTTTGTTCTCTAAATATTTACCAACTAACTCAACAGGTTATATTTATATTTATCAACTAACTCCCTGCCTGTGAATCAATTCTTTTTTGTTTGGGTTTGGGTTTTTTTTCTCCATTTAGGTTCAGCAGAAAAACGAATCAGAAGATGCAAAGGGGTCAGTTACAGGTCTGGGATAAACGTCCCTCTGCCTAACCTGCATAGGCCACTTGCTTCTCTTTATTTTGCACATTTGTAAAATAGGGACATTTCTTGCCCTTGGTACTTCTGATATTGCAGCATCTATCACAAGAACACTTCAGATTTCTAAAGCACTTTAGGTTCTGAAAGGTATTAAGGGCAATGAAGTTGTTGAAAAGTGATTTTGTATGGTTTCACAAATTGGTTGCCTTGTACCCTCCTGAATAACATCCATATCATAAAAGTACAGCATGCTCATTCCAAACAGCAAATATCACATAAAAGCTCACAGTGGGTAAAACGAAGTTAGGAACAAAATCTCAATTCTCTAAAATAAGTGAATTTTATCAAATATTATAGTTAGATGGTCAGACAATAGAAGTATCTTAAGATGTCAAAGAGCAGCACTGTACATTTTAAAGATAAAACTTTATACCAGTACTAGATATACTGGGTTTAGTATGCATATGCTACAGCATTTTCAGTCATACAAGCACTAATAAATAATGCTTAGCATTTGTACATTACTGTATTTCCACAAATACATTAAATTACCCATTACCATGGGTTTTGTACAGAGGCTGTTCTTATGATTGTTACAATAACACAGAAGCCATACTTGCCAAGGCACATATAGATAGACTGATGCCATTCTAAAGAAAACTGGAGAGGATGACATATCGTAAGCTCATAAATGCATATTTCTGAAACAGTTAAACATATACTTAACAATTAATCCAGTTACTAAACTCAACATCATAAAAGGACATAGTATTGGAGATTTTGGAACATAAATTCACCAACACCTCCTACAAGTTTTAGTTAAATGGTGTTCAACTACACCAATAATCTCCACAGACAGCTAAAGTCCCATATTAATTACTGATTTAATGCTACCCAAAGCCATAAAAATTGACCTTTTCAAGTTTGCATTACTGGTAAGGTTGTGTGCTTATTACTTTTCATATGTAGCACAACAAGTTATATTACATGCAGATGTTTTAGTGAGAAGCAACCAGGCTGCAGAAAGTCCTAGTATGTCCTAATGCTTGGTAATAGTAAAGTAGTAAAGAGGCCAAATGCTCAGAAAAAAAATAGATTCTAAATTCAAGGCAAACCAAAGCTTATTGAGGATATAAATAAACTTTAGTTCATTAACTACAAATAAGTTCTGGAAAACATTTTAAATTATCACATTTCCATCAAAATGTTTTAACACATATATTATAATCACTAAATAATCTACAATTTAGAAATTACAGGGGTAAACCCTACAGACAAGACAAAAAACCTCAATGTTTAAAGACTTAATTTCTCTCATGCTGAGGTAGCATAACATTTGTGTATGCTTGCTTTGCTGATGAGAAAATTTCCATCCCTCTGATCACAAAACAAGGCCAGAGCCTCAGGCCTTATGTGAGGACAATGAGAGCCCCTCTATAGCATAGAAGGTTCATAAGCACTGAAGTTGCTCAGGATCCCATATGTCACACTACAAGCACTTGGAAGACCAATCTTTTACTTGGGCAGAGCCTTATCCAGTCAGCCTCCTGCAATGCAGTATCCACATTCATGCAACTCCAACACCGAAGCAGGAGCTGTTGGTATTAATCTTCAGTGTTGCCTTAGTGAATGGAGCTGCAGTTGAGCATCACCATGTCTCCCTGCCAGCAGCCTGCAGCTTGAGACCAGCTGCTCCCATCAGCTTCCTCATCTTGGAGTCACATGCCTCAGGTTGCCTCAGAAGAAGAAGATACAGACTTGGAACACAAGCCCCGAAGACAAGTATGTTCAGGACCACAAGCCATGCATACAGCTGGGATTACTCCAGCTCGTGAGCTTGGGTGAGCAGTGGAGCAGACTCTGCTGTACAAGCACAGGGGAAAGAGCCAATGCTCCAGATGCCCTGTGACAGGAGGCATCTTCCAGAGTGGTCCCCTGATGCAGGTCACCAGAGACAGTGCTTTGATTCTCACCTGAAAAATGAGTCAGGCGCTTCTGGTGACCCAGGTCTCCTTGTGCCACTGAAACATGACCTTCGTTTGCTCTTGGTCTATTTAGCATTAATAGCAACCTTCTCTTTCTTCATCAGCCAGGAAAAAAATTTGCCTGAAGCTGCTAGTGCACTTGTGCCAGCCAAAAAAGAAAGACATGGGCTTCCTGCAGGGGCATCATTTTTATCATCTAACTTGACAAGCCAGCTGCAGCTGAAGCAGACTGGCCTTAGGGAGAGGGCATAGGTTGAATGTAAAGACCATTTTTATTTTTCTCACAGAGCTGCAGCTACACTGGAATCAGATTAGCTGAATAGAATCATAGAACCATAGAATAGTTAGGGTTGAAAAGGACCTTAAGATCATCAAGTTCCAACCCCCCTGCCATGGGCAGGGACACCT
>JBAFWW010003282.1:0-11653 GCA_036873685.1 Agapornis canus
CAGGACACCTGACCCAAACTAACCAAAGAGGTATTCCATACCATAGCACATCATGACCAGGATGTAACTGGGAGTGATCCGGAAGGGCTAGATCCCTCTGGAAGCAGAGGAGGGCAAGAAAGGGAGGGTTGAGTGAGTGAATGAGCTGTGTGGCTGGGTTTAAACCAGGACAAGCAATGTTTTGCAAAATGGGATTTTCTTTACAGAAAAGGATCACAATTCAAACTCTATTACTTTTCAGTGTATTCTCAGACATGTGTCACTGTGGAAGTCTTATGTGTAATCTTAGAGGGCAGGAATCAACAGAAAAATCAGTTTACAAAGGTCAGGAGCAGAAAACAGGAGGTGCTCCTCACTGGGAGGCCTCCAGCCTCAGTTGGAGTTGTCATACATCCGTGGCCCTGGTAATAGCTGGGTGCCTCCTATGGGTCAGTGGATCTGTCCCTCAGACTCCAGCAGCCTCAGCATTTGCTGATGTGCCATTACCTTTATGTACAGATGGAAAACAAAGCAGACAGGTTGTAATTACCCCAAACAGCACAGGGGAAGTCTAGATGAAATAAAGCTTTGTCTCCCATTCCCTGCTCCCAGCACCAGCTCTGTGCCCAGTGAGGCTTCTTTTGACCAGGTAAAAGCCAAACAAAACCTTCCACCCAGAGGAGTTCTGGACACACAGTCCTTTTAGCACGCAGCCCAGCAGCATACCATTAACACTGATAGCACCAAGGATGGCAGGAGGTGGCCTGTTGTAACTTCAAGGCTGGGAACTAGATGAAGGCAAGACCCAACATGTATTTGAGGAAAACACGTGGAAATGTGAATTATCCATGTGTTCTGTGGCTGGTTATATTTATATATATATATATATATATACACACACATATATATATACACACACACACATAAAGCCTATCATCTTTGCAAACTCAACCTGCCTTTCTCTGACAATGCTAAAAATGTGTTTCCCCAAAAAAGCCCTACCCCACTGAGAATAGCACTAAATATAGGCTTTAATTCAAGATTGTGCTATCACCTCATGGTTATTACAAATACAAAAACCTGAACAGCTTGGAGACAGGCTGTAGAGGCTTTGTCTCTTCTAAAAATAAGATGATTGTCAGACATAGCCATATTAAAGGCCATAAATACCCAGAATCTTCTTTCTGTGACTAAATCGTACCTTGCTGCAAACAGGAGTATAGTGCACTCTGGCAACAGCAGGATTTAGAAAGTAAACTATTTCTTAATCTGGAAGAACTATGAAGCCTTTTGGAAGCACAACTACCAGCAGCATGCTGAGACCCAGCCCAGTTTACTGCTAATAACCAGGAGATGAAAAGAGCTCTGAAGATCAACTCTCAGCAATACCCATTTCCTGGTTAGTGTTATTCAACAGAGCAGGAAGGGAAAACACAAATCCACTCGGCAGCCCCATTTCTGCAGCTGCCTAAAACGTTCTGTAGCAGAGAGACAATAAACCAATCTCAAGTTAAAGGTCACTGGGGGAACTTGTTGCACATCACGTGCAACTTGGGATCAAACACAGAAAAGAATGTTGTTGTATCTTCCTCCTGCGCAAAGGCACTTGCAGCTGCAGCAGTAAAACTCCCAACTGGTGGGAGGATCTGATCTCTGCTCCAGCTATCAGATGGCAAATCTGCAAATGCATCCTCTGGCATGTGCATGCTCAGGCAAATGAGTAATCCTGTGCTTCCAGTCGGACCCACCACACAGGGAAAGTCTCATTTTCCCACACAGAGCAACACAGCGTGCAGCTACTGTACAGAAACCCAAATCCCAGTAATGGGGTAGAAGCATCGGACCTGCACCCGCAGCATGGGATGCTCACAGCATCACCACACTCCACAACAAGGAGCTACAGCCTTTATGGCACCCACACAGGTTGGCTCTGGTGTGGGACTCAGAGGAACAATCTCAATGTCTGCTCAGGAGAGGCACCTGCAACCATCTGCAATGGTGCTGAGAGGTGACATTAATCAGACAGCCTCTCAGAGGGCTCTGCAACCACACTGGCTGGGAACACGGAGCATCCTGGCAGGCCTGGCACCTCATCCTACAGGACAGACCGCTCTCACAGGTTGACAAGCCTGGAGAAATCTCATTTTCACACTTCTGACAACAGTAATTCCTCCAGGAAATGACAGCACAAAACCAACTGGTGTCTGTGTGCAGCCAGAAGCAAGCTGCAGCCTGCAAATCTTCCACAGATAAAATTCAAAATCCTATGGAAAAACTGTCCTGGTTTCAGCTGCGATAGAGTTATAAAATATAACTTCTGTAACTTACAAAATAAACCCTTATTTCACAAATAAGCCAGCAGAGGGCATCAAAAGACTGCAGTGAAAACCCCCTGCTCCTTCGCAGCAAGACTGACACAACCCAAACGCTCTACGCAAGGAGGATCTCTGCAAGCAGTAACCCTGCACCCAGGTTCTGGGTCCTACAAGCTCGAAACTGAAGCCTGAAATATGAACTCAGATGCATATTTTGCAGCCTTTCCTCATGTCATTCCCAAAGGAGGTATCAAATCCCCACAAACCCTATCCAAGGATGCATGGTGCGGTTTGAAACCCCGATGGGAAAGCCAGAACCACGAAGTAGCATGTGTGGTAGCAAAACTTCCTTCCATCCAAGCATCACCACAAGCTACAGGAAGTGGTCAAATACAACCTCTGGGGCCGTGCTTAACTCTCTGCAGCAGCATTCTTCCTGTTGGGATGCTGTGGTAGTTTTAGAGGTGGGATAAGGATAACTCACTTCAGTGGGGACACTTGTTCTGGAAACTTTCATGGCTTACAACAGTCACAAATGAGGCAAAACCTCCCTGTCACCTATCATTACATTCCTCACATCTGTCTCAAAATAACAAAGGCACTTACACTCCAGAGCTGCAGCACTGAATGGTGACGTGAGTAATTCATTTCCTATTGACAATCTGTTTTGACCTTAACTTTCTGTCAATTCTTCAGAACATTTTAACTGCCCTGTTTCACAAGTTCCCAGAACAGAGGATTTGGGATGGGGTCTGAAAGCAACATGGCAGGGGGACAGTTTGATAAGTGGTTTGCTACCTTCCTACAACTGCTCTTAAATGCTGCTGCAATATTATTTCCTTTACAGCATTAAGATCAAATCCTATTGAGCTTTTACTTGCCTATAACGTCGATCAGCTCCCGCCCAAAGACATTAACATTTAAGAAGACAAGATTAGGAAAGAAAGAACCAGGCATCAGTTGCAGGAGGATACAGCTAAACAGATTTGCTGATCTGCTGAAATGAGTGTGCAAGTCCTCTAAAGCAGCAGGGCCAGCAACTGTCCTAGTAGGGAACAAGTGCCAGCAAAGAGCTGGATTTAGCCTTAAAACAATAAGAGGCTGGAGTTTACTGCTACTGCCATGCTCAGGCTGAAGTTATTCCTCTTCCATGTTTATTTTTGGTAAAACATTTCCAAGCGCCACTCCCTGATGAGAGATAGGCAGGCAAATCCCTTGGGTATTCCAGGACACTTGTTACTGGAGCTGCCAGTGGACTCTCCAGGTCTGGTCCTATCTGAGAGCATCCTTCCTTTAGCATTTCTCTTGGCTGCTCTGTGTTTGATGCTGCCACCAGATCACTGCCTATTTCTCAATCCCGAGTCTCAGTTTCTGGGATGCAGGAGGTGTTTACAAGCCATCCACTTTCTCTTCCATCCTATTGCTCCTGCCCGAAGAGGAAGCCACAGCAGTCTGGAGGCTGTCCTGCCCCCACCACACTCAACAGGAACTCGGGGGAGGTTTCCTGTCCAGTTATCTCAAGCACCATATTTAAGGTTCTTGGTCATGTTTGTAAGCTGTGACAGCTGAGCTGGGACTTATACCCATCCCCTGTCACACAGCTGACCTGGGAAATGGCTCACATTTTGCCTCAAGAGCTCTGCCATCAGCCATGCAACCATTGCCCTCAGCTACCAGTGATGTGGCTGCTCTGGGAAAAGAGTGCCAATGCTTTCCTCTGCTCTACTTAATCCTTTTGTGCCTCTGTTATCTTGCTCCTGCCCAGAATGCTTTCAGCTTGCTCCCTGTGAAGGGATATCAAACCACAGCCCTCTCATTCAAGCTCCTCCTAAACATTTCTTCTGGAGCCCACAAGAAATGACTAACCACTATCCACCCCACTCCATAAGTGCCTGGAATTACACTGCAAGCTGTCTTTATTCTTTTGTATTGCACAAAATGAAGCAGAAAAACAAATCCAGGAATAACTAACAATGGTTTCTGCCTATTTTAGCTGGAGTCACAAGTTCAGATTTTTTTTCCCCATCATTTCTAATCTGCTGCCAATTTTCAATCACTTCCCCTCTTGGCTCTGAAGTTACAGTGATCCCTTTTCCAACAGGGAGCTATGTCATCACCTCTGCAACATCTCTGATCTCTCCAAGCCCAAAAGGAAGGGAGAAAGTTCCTTCATAAACTGATCCAATTGCCCTACCTGGCACCTTAAAAACAAATGAAAAATAAATCATAATTTTAGCCTCAGCTAAGCAGCAGGGAGCCAACAGAAACCAACTGGGTCCTACCATGGTCTGTGGACAAACCTCATCGATTCCACAACTGGCAGGGAGCAACATGAGCCTGGCACAGCTGGCAGTGCTCAAGGCCAGGTTGGATGGAGCTTGCAACAACCTGGTTTAGTAGAAGCTGTCACTGACCATGGCATGGGGCTGGAACTGGATGAGCGTTAAGGTCCCTTCCAACCCAAACCAGTCTGGGTTTCTATGATGGTTCTATGAGACTGCTAATGCTCAGGGATTTCTGCTCCATGCACAGAAATACATATACAGGTCCTACGGCAATGGGATGAGAGTTAATGGGGGAGTCTATCAGCTTTGGGAGGGCTTTTCTAGATGTGTTCTAGATCTTGTGCTGTAACCAGCATCACCCAATAAGAATCAACCACCACCACCCCTACTGCTTTTCTTAGGTAAGGGAGCACAAGGTCCAAAGTGAAATTGCTGGATGTCAGTTGCCCATAGCACACTTCAAACCTCTAGATGTTTCAACAGCACTCGTCTCACGAGTTTCTACTTCAAATTAACTAAATGGAGAAAGGGCAGAGGTTAAATGTAGTACCTAGAAATACACAAACTTCTACTACAGCCCTCTTCTAGAGGCACTGAAACAAACCAATGTCCAAATGGTTGTAGGAGGCACAGCTCTGGAGGCTTACACTAATAGCTCAGGAATATGTCACTTAACTGGCTCCACGTGGACTGATCCAAAAGCTGTGTCTCCTGCCATCATTCACATGGCCATCTACTTTACTGAAAATCCCAGTAAGGTATACATAAAAATGCTTTCAGGGGCAGACCACCTCCATACAGTACCACAGTCCGGTCTTATTGAAACATGGTAGTAAAAGTTACTCCTACCTTTCCGTTCTTGAGGCGCCCGGAGGAGACAATCCTGGAGACGTGCACTTGGAAGGGCTGGCACTCATCAGTGCAGTCCGTGAGCTCCATAGAGCTCTGCTCTGCAAACGAAGCGGCTCCGCGCTTCCGCAGGCGGCAGCTGCTCTGCCCTGGAACCGCACCTGGAACCATGGAACACTTCAAGAAAGTCACTAAGGAGAAGTTCACATCAGCAACTGCAGAACAGCCCAGGCCCACAGCATCCAGGTCATCCACAGGAAAAGCCTGAGAACATGACAGGTCCCTGACCACAGCCTGTGTCTTCTCTGGAGTACTGCCTGAGTCCTGGAGCTTTGGAGTCAGGGTTGGCTGTGGAAGGTGGGTTGGAGCTTCAGTCACTGCAGAGAAGTCACCGTCTGCAGCTGAAGAACAGTCCAAGTCCACATTATCCAGATTATTCACAGGAAGATCTTGGGAACATGGCAGTTCCTTTCCCACAGCCTGCATCTCCTCTGGAGTACTGCCTGAGTCCTGAGCCTCCAGCTCACTTCTAGACAAGTCTTGCAAAGGCAGCTCAGGATTTCTCAAGTTCTGTATATCCAGTTCTGGCTCTGAAATCTCCTGAGCCACTGCTGGAGACAGATCCATGCCTTTAGAAGCCACTGGAGCCCCAGCCACATCCTCAGCATCAAGTTCAGTCAGGGCTGGCTGTGGAACGTGGATCAGAGCCTCAGTCACTGAAGAAATGTCACCATCAGCAGCTGGAGAACAGTCCAGGTCCACAGCAACCAGATTATTCACAGGAAGACCTTGAGACTGTGGCAGGTCCCTGCCCATGACCTGTGTCTCCTCCAGAGTACTGCCAGCATCTTGAATCCCCAGCTCACCTCTAGACAAGTCTTGCAAAGGCAGCCTAGGATTTCTCAAGTCCTGTATATCCAGTTCTGGCTTTGAAAGCTCCCCAGCCACTGCTGCAGATGGATCCATGTCTTTAGCAACTACTGCAGCACCAGCCACATCGTTGGCATCAAGTTGACTCAGGGTTCTCTGTGGAATCAGAGTCTCAGTTATGGAGGAAACATCACAATCAGGAGGCGAACAGCCCAGGTCCACAGCATCCAACTTATTCAGAGGAAGACCTTCAGAACATGGCAGATCCCTGTCCATAACCTGTGTCTTCTCTGAAGGACTGCCTGAGTCCTGACCATCTTTAGTCAAAGTCACCTGTGGAAAGTCCATCAGATCCTCAGAGGGATCTTTAGTATTTAGGTCAGTAAAAGAGCTGTCCGCAAGCTCTGGCCCAAAGGGACAAAGGGATGTTTCATTAAATCTGTCATTCTCACTGCCCAGAGCAGAGGATCCAGTGTCTTTCAACACTTCTGTGGTTTTGCAATGCTGTACTGGGTCCTTCCCTGCTAAACTCTCAAAGCTCAGATTATCCCACGTGCCTGAATCTGGGGACTGCAGACACGCTCCCACCGTACAGAAGGCCCTTGCACTCTCATTCTCAATAACCAAGACCTCTTTGTGGGGGGCAACATCCTGCCTCCAGCCACGGAAACTCCGCTGAGGCCTTTTCTCATCAGGTGAAAATGCCCTTGAGGAGCCTCGCAGCCTCCGAGCTGCCTCAGCCATGCTGGTTAAGAACCTCACAACACCACCAAAGTGAGTGGCTTTAGTTGCACTGTTTGACTTTTTCCTCTGGCTGAGATTTTCCTCACATCTCGTATCAAAGTCACAATAAGATGTAGAATGATCAGTTATATTTTCCAAGTTCTGGAAACTGGTTTCAGCCCTTTGATCTGGAAGCTTTGAATTATCTTTGCTAGTTAATGAAATTCTTTTCAGATAGCTCCAGACATCTGAGCTTCCTCCTCTTCTGCCCTCCTGGGGGAGCACAGCACCCCTCTTTTGATTGTCCCCTTCTGTAATTGCAGGGCTATGAAAGTTTTCACAATTCAAAGACTCACACTTTCTAGCTGGTATTCTATGGCAGTTACTATCATTATCTTCACTGTGTAACCTGACATTAATATCCCTGAGACATTTACTTTCATTGCCATCAATTTCAGGAACGCTGATATTCAGCTCTATGTCTTCAAAAGAAGAATCCAGATCATCAATGTACCCTGCATAGGAGTGGCGGGAAGGCCTCCGATTGTCACCCAGCTTCTTAACCCTGTAGACAGCTCTCTGCCCACTGGCATGCTGGTCCTCCTCAGGGTCACAAGCAGCCTGGATTCCAGATGCTCTCAACTCCATATTTTTAGACATCCTGGAGCTCCTTCCCTTTTTTGATGGCCTTACCCTGTCCATGAAGGATGGTTTCTTCGACTCTGAGACCTCAGAGGTATCTCTCAGCAGGATCATGGACTGGGGTCTGTCTTTATTTGTAGAGAGTCCTTTCCTTCGTCTAACGAAATTCCAGATCCGGTTGCCCTTGGTTGTCTTCTTATACCTGGGTGCCTCCTCCTGTTCATTTGGGATGGTATCACTGGCGGTGCAGTGCTCAGCACCACAAACCTCCAAGGCATCAATACTCCTTTCCTCCATGTTTGCTTGGAAAACCCTGTTGGCATATCCATTTGGAGCTCCTACGGGACCAGTATGCCGGCAGCCCTCTACAACTTCCATCGCCCTGCCTCACAAGCTGGTCTCAGAGATCACAGATGCATTGTCTTCAGATGGTTTTCTTCACAAGACTTAAGGAAAAAAAAGAACAAAATAAATGCAATTAGGAACAGAAAGGGTTTTTAAAAGACACATTTGTTAAAAGCATCACAGGTCAAATTTTATCCCAGTGGTAGTTTTGCCATTGGTTTTAGTGAAGCTGAAATTTTGCTCCCAGACCACTTAAATTTTAAACCAGCTTAAATCTGGTTTAAATAACTGAAGATTTAGTGAGCACAAATAAACTTCCTGCACTAATAAAGTTATCACAAAGTACATGCAGGATACCATACATCACATCTTCCTTTTGCAGATCACTAGGACTCTGCATACATCAGATACATGACAGAGAGGAAAAGAAGAATTCACAGTACAGTGTCCCTGTGCATGTCACTGTCATCTTCACCAGCCTCATCTGCCAGGCTCAGCTCCCAGAGAGTTCAGTCTTTTCAGGCAGGCATTCAAAGAAAAGTCAGGATGAGGCCCTTCCTGGAAACAGTGCAATCCTGAAATACTACAGTATCAGAAAACTCATCAATAGCCAACCCAGGTTTTTCCTACTATAGCTATGGCACGAGCACATGAATCCCTCACCAGAACTGGACTGCTAAATGAAAGCTGCTTGGCACTACTCAACACTAAACAAAACACACATGTTCTCTTCAAGTGAGCTCCACCTTTAGTGGACAGGATTAAAAGTCCAAACACCCCATATCCAACAGCAACAGAAATCACCCCAAACCCTTTGTGGGAATACATTTGAACTCCAGCTCATACAGATCCTAAAGCTTTCCTTTCACTCATGTACCTCCATCCTGTCTTGCTGCTTCAGCTTCATAAGGTGGTCTTGGGTTTGTTGTCTACTTTCACAACATGCAGAGCTACATGCCAGGCACTAAACATGGTTAAATTCCCTATCCTACTTTTAGCTGGAAGAAGGAAACAAGAGTGGGAACAAGGGAGGGTCACAGCCCCAGAGAAATGGGTTTGACTAAGGAAAACCTTTCCATTTTACCCCGAGCAGAGGAAGGAGACAGGCAGTCACACTGCAGCACTCTGGCACAAAGGCATGAAGCTCATTCCTGCTCTTGTCCCTTTCACTCTTACTGCTCTGTGAACAGTTGCTATATCTATAAAACCCACAAACAACAACAACAAAACCAAACAAACCAAGCCCAAACAAAACCATTAAACTCACTACTTCCACTACAACGAAGGATGTGCAGCAGCTACTGCCCTGGACACCTCATGGACAAGCAAAGGCTCAGCCTTGCACGCAGGCACATAAACCTCTGTTTCTACCTTGCCACCACATCCATCTTCAACAAGCGATAATCCAGGAGACCTCCATGGATAGCAGAGGCATCAAGGAACCAAGTGAGATTGAAAACTTTAACAGAAGCAACTGCTGTCCTGCTTTTTACTGAACAACAATCATCTGGCTTTCACTACAGCCATGACACAGAGGTTGTGCCAAGCATTTTTGGCACCAATGGTACTGAGGGTAGCAAAAATGAATGTCTGCTGCTTTGGAAGTTTGACGATGGCCAGCTGCTTGATGCCCACCTCACTGCACCATCACTCCCCTCTCCAGACAAGACAGGGGGCAAAAGCAAGATGAAAAAGCTCATGGGTTGATATAAAGATATGGGGATCCCTCAGCAATTACTGACACAGGCAAAGCAGCTTTGACTAGGGGAAAATTAATGTGATTCATTGCCCATTAAAGTGATTTAGATAATGAGAAACAGAAATAAAGCTAACATAACACCTTACCCCCCATCCACCCTCTCTTTCCCATGGCTCAGCTGCCCTCCTTCACTGCTGATGGCTCTACCTCCCCTGCAAGGGGAATTGGAAGATGGACCCATCAGGACATAACAGGTCCTCTCTGCAGCTCCTTGCTCCTCATGATTTTTCCATGCTCTTGCGTGGGGCCTCCACACACCATTCCTGGCAGGAGAACCTCATCCCAAGGGAGCTCCACACACCATTCCTGGCAGGAGAACCTGCTCCTGTGGGAGCTCCACACACCCTTCCCATCAGGAGAACATGCTCCTGTGGGCCTCCACAGGCCGCCATTCCCATCAGGGATCATCCCCCTGCTCCAGCACCTCTTCCCACCATCCCCACAGGGATCACAGCACCATTCCTCACCTTCCTTTACCTCCTCACTCCTCCCTGGCACTTTTGCCCTCCCTCAGACACATCTCCAAGGCAGCCCCATGTCTTCCCAATGGCCGCCGGCACTAACCCCTCCCCTCATGCACCCACACAGAGCCCAGTCATCAGCCTCCACCCACCCACCGGGCTCTGCTATGGCCGCTGACTGACTGAGCCCATTGCCTTCTGTCCTCACTGCGCTGGAGACTGGGAACGAGAGCCTCTCTCCCCAGGCCTCAGCACTGCCTGAATCCCTGCAGCCCAGCTTCACACAGGAGCTGTATCCCTGCACATAGCACATAAAGCTTCTGCTCCCCAAAACACAAGGGGTTAGAGGGAGCATTCCTGCATCAGGTGCTCCAGGAGGAATGGTTCCCCATTCCCTGAGCTGCTACGCTGGGTATGAAACCTCTTCATAGACATCCCCGCTGCGATTAAAAGAGTAATGCATTTGAATGGATGTGAAGTGAAGAAAAAGCCCCGAAAGAGCATCTGAAGGGTTTCAAGTTGTGCAGCCAACTGGCAGCAAAAGACTAAAATCACAAAAGGTCCCTCTCATTTTGTTTGCTCTTTCAGGTTTATGGTTTATTGGGTTTGGCTGGGTGGATCCTATGTGAGGAAAGAAGATTCAAAGGGAACTGGCTTGCCTGGGAAGTCTTTGGATGGATGCTAGCAACAAAGGCTGCTGCTCATGTGTCAAGCAAATAGAGCCCATAACAGCAGACACATTCTCTGTGGCCCTCCCCAGAGAACCAACACAACCCAATAACACAGGTTGCAAGGGCGGCTTTCAAATAAATCTGTATATCTTTATTTCTTTTAAAAGCAGCTTTAAACCAGAGGTAAACTGAGCCACCATCGCTAAGCCAAACCTGAGCACCCAAAGCAGACAGGAGACCAGTGCTTGGTGGCCTTTCCTTCTGCCACAGCTTCACTTGAACCTCTCCTGATCTTTGAAACCATCATTTTTGCTTTGACAGGGCTCTTCCTGATGAATGAATGAAATAACAGGACACGGGCTTCTTGAACAGCTGCTAGCAACTATTTATGTGAGAAAAGCATCTCAATGTTGTCTAATCGACACCAATTAAGTCTGTGGGACAGCAAACACTGAAACCACTCACTGCCCTTGGCAGGAGCCAACTCACAGCAGTGCAGCTTGGTTAGTGCCTGTAGTCCCAACACTGTCCCCTAAACCAGAGCCAGCCCAAGGACTGGCACTGCATTGTATCCATCAACTGATACAGCCACCAAAAGCAGTGTCTGCCACGGAGCAAACATACGGCAGCAACATGCTTGTGGGAAACTTTGAATAAACCAGACAGAAAAGATCCTTATCGTAGAATCATAGAATAGTCAGGGTTAGAAAGGACCTTAAGACCACCCAGTTCCAACACCCTGTCATAAGCAGGG